>JABFEV010000971.1:606-22657 GCA_013618395.1 Fusarium domesticum | reverse complement strand
AACAACTATAAGCTAGACTTACTCTAGAAGGTTAAGATCTATCTAATCTTTTATATCTTATTTCTCGAACTAGCAAGAAACATTATAAGAACTAATACCGGAGGCAAGGACGACGTTAAAGTCGATGGCCCCGAAGAGTTCTAAGTGGAAAAAATTATTAGCAAGAGAAGATATAACGGAAAAACACAATACCTAGTCAAATGGCAGGATTATAACGAAAACGAAAACATATAGGAACCCCCAGAACACCTCATGCACTGCTAGAAGAAGCTAAAGGAATATCTCTAATAGCGCCAAAAGAAACCAAAGGACTAGCATCTACTAAATCGTCACCAAGACCGAAAGCAGACCAGTCCACGTCGTTGGGAACGTGAACAGCTTGGATGTCCCGCACAACCCAACGTCTTCCTGGCGTGGCTGGAGGCGTAACAACCCTCTTCCATTGCCTCAATTCTTCCTATTCCGACAACCGCATTCCAACACTTGACGGATGCGAAACTGTTGCGAAGTCTTGTTTGGCCCCTTTGCATAACTGGAAGCCTAGCACTCGAGGGAAAACGCATGGTGTTCCGGAACCTGATCTCCGCAGTCGGTATTACAGAATCAGATATCGGGACCTGTTGCGAGGCTTTTAAAATTATACAAGAGTGTTGGAAAATGAGAAAGATGGGTTCAAGCAATTGAGACTGGATTTCTGCTATGGAGAAATGTAGTAGCTATATATTGCTTGCGTAAATGTGGTGAATAAAGCATAGTCTCAGTTGCAATCTATCTAACATGCATTTTCTATAATATTGAGTCCCTTGATAGAATACATATAGGCTTGAGACGAGAGTAGAATCTACTGACTTCGGCTACTGGCTTTTGTTGCCAAGTATGAGTTCAAATTTCATCTTGGAGGGAGGATAGTAATTCTTAGGCCTAACGTAGAAATCCAGTGGCCTTCCACGCCTTGATGTGCTTTTTGAGTACATCATCGGTAACCGGTTGAACCTCTCTCAAAGTCTTAGAATGTTCCCTGGTCTTGTCGGTTGTTAATGTCACCCCACCGCATGACATGTGCTTAAACTTATGTTCGAAAAAGTCCATCGCTTTTGCAGCAGGATTATCCCATGGATCTTCCCCCGGGTACGCCCGCACCCGTCTGATCCACTCTTCAAGAGGCACGATTCCTTTTTGCGGCACGCCAAGCGCCTCTGTCAAGACTGGAGTTGCGTCCGCCCACGTTCTATGCACCGGGTTGTCTAAATGGTAGATAGGGTAACAGTCTGATGCATTACGCAAGAGTAGATCTGCTAGCGATAACGCCGTGTCTTCCAGTGATAACCACTGCGAGAAATCAGAGTCAGCATTTCTTGATTAAAAATCATGTGGGAGCATCCGAGAGCGTTCCAATGTCTCAGAGTTCCTAACGAGAAGAAAAATTCGGAAACAGTCCCCGATACTCCTAAAAGTATCAAAAAAAGAAAAAGAAAAAGAAAAAGAAAAAGAAAAAGAGGAATGAAACGCAGGAAATATACTGTACATACCGTGAGCACACCGTCTAAGATTGGGAAGGCCGCAAGTGTCTGCGACGACTTAAACAAGAATCCCAGAACTTCCATATGGTTCCAGTATCCAGTATTTTTGGATCCTGAGAGCTGTCCGAGGCGGACGGTCATGGCGCGGAAGCGGTCTGGAAATCTGCCGAGGGTATCACGCAAGATACGTTCGCACACTAATTTGGAGCCTCCGTAGCCATTAGGAAGAGCACTGTCAATGTCCCAAAATTCCTCGGGCACCGCTGTTTCTCCATTACCATGCGTAGTTGGATATACTCCCACAGCGGCCATAGAGGATATGAACTCGAAGGTAAATTTAAACTTGCCAGCGGAGATGCTATCCGAACCCTGTTCGCGGCGGGATACGACGTTGGCCGAGAAGTCGATGAGATTGCGCAATATGGCGAACTGGTTCTCGTTCTGTGTCAAGGTTCGAAGTCCGTTGGAAGGGTAGGCGTTGTGAACAATGTGAGTGACTTCACTAGACAACTGGTCGTACTGGTCACCGTCCAAGCCAAGCCGGTGTTTCGAAGTGTCTGTCTCGATTGCTTGCAACTTGGCAAGCATTGTCCCATCAACAGGGATGCCCTTCGACTCCATGGCCTGAATTTGGCGTTTTAGTGGGTCACGAGGGCCATCTTTGCGCACGGAAGGACGATTGAGGCAGTATATCCTGTCAATAGAAGGTAGGCCGGCAAGGTGTTGTACGATATGACTGCCGAGACTTCCAGTTGCCCCAGTGACAAGTACGCACGTAGAGTCAGAGGGAGAAACAGGCTGTCCGGAGTTCTCAGGGATCGAAAAGTTATTTGCTGTGATTCGCACGTATTCGTCCGCAGCTAACATTCGAGCTTTCGAATCTTCGGCAGAGAGATAGAGGCCATGCTCTCCTGCATGGCTTTTGGTAGTAGGAGCGGGACCATCTAAATCTTGTCCGGCATCAGCTACTAAAGCAATCAAAATCCTCTCCGATCGACTTTCAGGCAAATCACCATCAGTCCACTCGACATGCTTGTAGCCTGCGCTGAGCAATTCCTTCTTCCATTGCTCTTGGTCAACAATGGCGTGGGTCCGGGAGTCATCGAACAACCACCAGTCTTCCAGAGTGCCCCAGACGAGGTCGATACAGTGAAGCGTCTCCATCATCTCAACCAACATGAGGAATCCATCTGGGCGCAAAAATTTGCGGATATTCTTCGAAGACCCTTTCAGTGAGCGAGTGGCGTGTACAGCATTGCTGGCGATGACAATGTGTTGCGAACCAATCAGTCGCGGGTCCGACGGAGGTTTTTCGATGTCGTGGACGAAGAATTTCATGAAGGGATAATTTTTGAACCTCTTTCTGGCTTGAGCCACAAGCGATGGCGAGAGATCGGTGAAAGTGTATTCGAATGGTATGCCAAGCTTGACTAATGCGAGGATCAGCATCTTTGTTGCACCACCAGTCCCGGCTCCCATCTCCAAGATCTTGAGAGTGGTTTGATTGTGGGATGAAGCATTCAGCTTCATTGCCAGCTTGGCGAGGAAGTTGGCCATCAGCTCAAAGTACACTTTGTTGAATGGGTATTCGCCGTAAAAATCGGCCACCAGTTTGCGATTACTTGCATCTCCAAAGAGCAATTGTGGACCATTGACTTTACCAGACAAAACCTCTGCCGTCTTGGAGCCGACATTGTATGTCAGTTGATGTAAAGAACCATGCTGCCCGTGGTGTTGCATCAGCTCTTCCAAAATAACCTCGGCACTCTGGGTTGGAAGCGGGATGGCGGTACGCGTGATAATGTCGCCATTGATGTTGAGTATTCGCGTGTCTTCCAACATTTTATACAGATATTTGTGGAAGCGACGGTGCTTGGCAATAGAAGGAACTGGCTGGAGTACTTCACCGGGTTGGGCCCTTTCAATATCACAGCCCAGTTGCTGAAACGCCGTGCTTATAAGTTTCAGGCATAGTCTGGTCTGTTTTAATGAAACACCATCAAGATAGTGCGCGCATCCATAACTTTTGAGAAGATCATCAGTGCATGTTGTAGATTCGCGGAACGCTTCCAAAATGCTGGCCGAGGGAAGGCAGGGGGGCTCATTCGAATGGAGGTACATTCCCAAAGTTTCAATGTCTTCCACTGATGAATGGGGAGTAGAAGACCGCGTCTCGCTGCCAGATGAAGAGTCTAGAGGGAACAGATCGTAAGATTTGACGAGATTTTCTCCGTTTTCAAGGCCAAGGATCGATTTGAGGTACCTCAAAACGCCTTGCACATCGATAATCGCCACGATCTCAGTTTGGTCCAGAGTACAGTGAAAAGCGTTTTCAATGTCGTGGGCCATCTCCATCCCCATCAGAGAGTCTATGCCGATGTCGGCGAGGGAATCGTTTTCCTTAATTTCGTCGAGCTCAAGCCCAGAAATATCAGCTAAGACACGCCGAAGCTTGACCCAAAGGTCGGTATTTGGGATGTTCTTGCTGGAACTCATTGCTGGCTTTACTGCCAGCTGATTCTGAGACCCTTCTTGAGGCCGAGCGGAGATGATATCGGTTGCGTTGAGGCTTCGAGGAAGTGGTTTCACAGGTTCCACCAATGGTTCCAAGCGAACGGCTTCCGTTGAGCCTTTCAACAAGGTTGTCCTGCGTCATGTGTTAATAGAGGCTTCTTATACGAATAAATCTTGTATCTATCTAGGTGAGTGGTTCGAGTAACAAACGACTCGAACTGATCAAAAAACAACCAGGAATTAGATATGAAATGAGCGCTCTTACATCGAAACTGGGGTATATCGAATTCCAAGTATGACTTCTTCAAGTGATCCAGAGGTCGAGTCAAAGACAAAAATGTCTGTTATGAACGAATCCACCGGATTGGTGCGTTTATGTTGCGCTAACACATGCCACTCCTTTTCTAAGTCGTGGCCAACAGAACCGCTTTTGCTCATTCTGCGAAGTAGTTCCGGTGACTTCATCCATTGTTCCATCCCACTGACAATGTAAACAGTATCGTCAGTCGTGTTTCTGTCTCGAGCCATACAGTTGGCCCAGATGCCACCGACCTGGGTAAAGGTTTCGCCAAAGGCAAAATCTAGCCAAGTCTCACCGGAACTGAATAGTCTCAGAGTTAGAATTGCTGATTTAATATCTTTTGTGATGCTCGAATGTTGAAATGCCCCAACCCTCAAGATATACAGAATGTCTCGGAAACGTTTCGAAAAGGAGAGAAATAGGATAGAGTCGCGACGTACCGTTTTTTTACCACTCTGCCGGCTGATTCGTGGAGTCGGCCAACCAACTTCTGCACACCCTGGAATTTCTTGCTGTAGTTAATGATGCCAGAGATGACCTGATATATACTCTGTCCCTGAATAACCTCGACGTCGTCACTGTTCTCCACGGCCTGTAGATATCGCTGGTGCGGTACTAGACGCTCCAATCTGCTAAACTCGAGACAGGCACGAGGATCATCAGACGGCTGGAAAAATACCTGTCCGCTCATATGGAGTGTTTCGTCAGCGCCGAGCAGGTTGCTAAAGAACTTGAAATTCCAGGCATTAGCACTTGTGTCGAGACCTTTGAAGTCAAGGTATACGGCTCTGGCAGAAACCATGATAATGGGAAACTGGTTCACGACGTTGTAGATCTGAGGATTTAACCCTTTATTCTCAGAGAGGTCCAAGCGAACACTTGTGATTGCTTGGATTGCCAGGTCAATCAAGTATGTGGCTGGACAGGTTTGTGCCGTTTTTCTGATGGTATGTCCGGACAAGACATCTGTAAATTCCTTCATCTGGGTATTGATGCGGAAACGACACCACTTCTCGTCATAGTCTCCAGATTTCAAGTGAGTATAGACACTTGTTGGGGGAGGCTCGACCTCGACTCTACCGGTGGTATCAGATGCAAATTCATCGCTGACAATATGCTTATCGGGCGACTTGAACTCCAACCAATGACGATGTTTCTCGAACTGATATGGCGGAATAATCATCGGTGCATATTGATACGTTTGTCTTTGCGAGTGAGGCCAAAAGGAAACGCGCAGACCAGCTTTCCAGAGGCTCATAGTGGCGTTGGCAAGTTGCTGTAACGCCGAGGTGTTACTTGACACGTTGACTGGCTGGAAGATTGAGCTCTCTGGCATCCCAAGCGCTTTGTTGGCCATTGAAGTGATGGTAGAGTTTGAGCCAGCTTCTAGCCAAATCGCCTGTGGAAATTGCTTCGCGAGCCTTTGAACGGCATGATTGAAATATACTGGTTGTCTCATGTGCTCGGCAACATACGCAGCTGAAAAGAGATTAATTTCATGCTCTTTAGTTGCTCGCTCGAGTGGAATTCTTGGCTGAGCTATAGATTTGCAATGTCAGTATGTGTCAGAGTTAAAAGAGAAAAATCGAAAACATCGCGTAAGATTCCAGGAGAGTTCCAAGCATCTGAGTCTCTAAGACTTGCACCAAAAGCCCCATAACTATCCAAACAAGAAAGTAGCTCGGAGAAAGGACATACCAAATGTGAGCTTCTGGCCTAGGGCTTCCAAGTCTGTCTTCGAATTTTCGACCAGCGAGGAGTGGAAAGCATGCGTTACGTTCAGCCGCTTGTGTCGGAGGGTAGTATAGCGGGTTGAGATGACATATTCCACCGCGTCGATAGCAGCCTTTGATCCAGCAAGCGTAAAGCTTCTTGGGCCGTTGAAACATGCAATACTCGCCATGTGGTTGTTTGTATTTTCGCCCAACCGCGCGTTTGAGGCGGCTAGCAAGCTCTCGATGTCTGCCAGGTCAGCTTCTACTGCCATCATGGAACCCTTTTCAGTGCCCCAAGAGTCTTTGATGATTTTCGACCTGCCGTATACCAACTTGAGAGCGTCTTTCAAACTCAAAGCTCCAGAAATGCAGAGTGCAGTAAGTTCCCCAAAAGAGTGGCCGACAAGAGCTGCTGGTTCGACACCGCAGTCGATCCAGCTCATAGCACATGAGTACTGCATCGCAAACAGTAGAGGCTGAAGCACTGAAGGGTCGGCTATAGGCTCGCGTTGGAATATCTCGGGATATATTTCTCTTCCACAAATCGAATTGCAAATGCTATTGCACTGGTCCAGATACTGACGCAGGATGGTTGCTCTGTCAAAAACGTCACGGTCGAGGCCGACAAAGCTAGCGACCTGCCCTCCAAAACACAGTATTACGGATTTTGCCTTGGGCGTAGCGAACGTCTCATAAGAGGACAATTGTTGGTCCAAATCGTTTATAGACTCGGTGGCAAATACGAGAGCCCGGCCAAGTGACCAATTGGACTGTCGATTGAGGTTGAATGCCAAATTTTCAATTCCAAAGTGATCCCCGGAGATTCGTTTTGCTCCAAGGAATTGGCGCAGTCTCGTCGTGTAGGCTCGGATGCCCTTGTCGTCAATGGCAGAAATGTAGATTGGGCATTTGAAAGAAGACACAGGCGAAGATAGCATGCCATTGGTTTCCGGGCCTCGGCTTGGAGCTTGCTTGATGACCATAGAAGCATTAGAACCGGCTGCTCCGAAGTTGTTAATGAGCGCCGTCTTGAAATCATCTTCCCATGGAATAGGAACCACTGTGATATCCATGTTGTCAGATGGCGAAGCTTTGATAGACGGATTCATAACGTTGAAGCTGGCTTGCGGTGGAATACGGCTTTCATGCATCATCAACAAGATCTTTATCAATGATACAACGCCGGAAGCGCCCTCAGTGTGGCCAATCAGGCCTTTCACAGAGCCTATCTGCAAAGGTTTCAACCCCGAGCGAGAAGGTCCCCCCAAGACCTGGCGAATGCTGTCGTACTCGGCTGGATCACCAACAGGCGTGCCAGTGCCGTGGGCCTCGACTACAGAGATATCTTTGACTTCCAGACCTGATTTGGAAATAACAGTTCGAAACACATCCGTAAGCGAGAGTGGGTTGGGGACAAAGATCGGGGTGGTGTTCTGATTCTGGTTAACGGCCGTAGCCGAGACAACACCCAGAATTTGGTCCCCATCAGCAATAGCATTGCTCAGTTTCTTGAGGAATACGGCTCCAATTGCTTCACCGCGACAATAACCGTCTGCTTCTTTGTCAAACGGTTTGCACTGTCCTGTTTGGCTGAGGAAGTTTCCCGCGGCGAGGTTTTGAAAGAACAGAGGTGCGCTACAGAAATTGGTACCGCCCACCAATGCCGCAGAACAGTCACCACTCAGGATGGCTTGGCAAGCGAGATTCATGGCAACTGTGGATGCCGAGCAAGCTGTATCAAGCGTCACAGCTGGGCCGGTCCATCCATGGTAGTGGCTCACTTTCCCAGCAATATAGCATCTCAATGCGCCAGTAGCCGAAAATGCGTTGGGGACTGTTTGCGATATGTTATTTTCGTAGTCGCTGCCAACACAGCCAATATAGCAACCAATGCGATCATTTGCCTGAGACCTGTGGTGATATCCCGATTGAGCCACAGCCTGATAGGCAACCTGCAAAATAAGTCTCTGTTGTGGATCCATATGGAGGACTTCACGGGGAGACTTCTTGAAGAATTTGTGGTCAAATGCATCATGATCGTCAATGAAGTTGCCATACCTATGAACCTTTGTGTCAGCTCCACGTTTATGCAAAATACACCATCTGGAAAATTACGTACCATTTCTTCTCCTCGTCTCCCTGCTGGTGAGGGCGATAGCTCGTCTCCATGGCAAAGCGGTCATTCGGAACCAGCTCTCTATGCTGCGATCTGCCTTGGAGCAGTATTTTCCAGTATTCTTCTAGATCTTGGGCTCCAGCTACATTGCACGACATGCCAATGACGGCAATATCATCCTCAGCCACGCTTGGTCCTGGGCTGGAGCTCGAACTGTGACTGAGCCTGCTTCCAGTATTCTCGAGGTCGACATGGATAATTTTGTTCTTTAATCTCCGTAGGAGGGTTGGTGGGACACACCGCTCCGGCCCAAACTCAATTATGCCGGAGTTTCTATCTTTCAGTGAGCTTGAGACAGCGGAACGAAGCGTCTTGATCCAGTTGAACTGTTCCACAAAGAATGCGCGCGAAGCCGCCTCAAGCAGATTTTCCCGGTGGGAAATTGTAGTGTCCCGATTAATGCGTGTGGGCAAAACGAGAGAAGAAGCGTCCGGGAGTTGGAATGTGGGTAGATCTCGGCCTACATACTCCGAGAGTCAGCACTAGTTACCCAGAAACGAAATGTATCACATGTAGGCCATAGGACTTGACGCCATAGCTTTTTGGGACTGCAGGGAAAGGATGGAGGGGATTAGGATTCGAATGAGGAGTGAAAGTTGCTTACAAAAACTGAAGAGCGCTTGAATGTCGATTTCATAAAGCTGGCCAGCATGGAAGCGTCCATGAAACTCGGTTTCATTAGCTGTGATGCCAGCTTTTTGAAAATGACTCTTGAGAGCGGAAGCAGAGCGGCAAGAAGTTGTCACCGTTGCTCGATTGTCGTCATATAAGACTGATACATAAGCCTAACATCAGAATGTGCATTAGAATCCGCTGAGAATCCGTAGAATATCAAGTTGAAAGGCCGAGCTTACCTCTGGATGCGTTTCTAATACCTTGTTCAGATCAGAAATTGATTGACCCCCTCTCCAGAACACCATGAACGAAACCGATGCTCCAGTAGCGTCGGAAGCATCCTGCGCGTCAGATAATGCTCCCAGTACAAAGACTGTACGCAGTACAGCTCCTGCGTTGTGAAAAAATTGAGCCCAAGATGTGCTTAAAGACACCACTAAAGCACTGAAAACACCGAGACAGCATCCGATGGTTTCTGTGTCCTGGCTAGAAGGAACTTGAAAATCCTGCCCGTCCTTAAGGTCGGAGTGAGATGGAGAGTTCATGTGCTCAAGGTACTCAACGAGTTGTGCGATAATGACTAGTGGACCAAGGATAGAATTAGGTAGACTTGCAACAGTCAATGATGGTGTAATGGCTCCAGTCCGGAGCCATTCTGCCAATTTTTGAGCATGGCTCGCACCTGGAGTCTGTTGCAATTTTGGTATCGATTTGCAAAGGGAACCCCAACAACTTTCGATATCCTCAATAGCGTGTAGAGCCCACTGGCCTGTGGTTTGGCCTCTGTTTATCGAAAGGATGCGGCTGAAATATTCTTGATCCAAGGACATGGCCCCATGGCCGAACAAAAGCAGACTCTTGGAAGCCGGCGCGACATGAGCCACTGGCAGCGCCATTTGGACAGGCTTTGTTGAAGTTCTGAAGATTGTGCTTTTGCGGAAAGTTGAGTACCACAGGTCTATCTCATAAATGATGCACGGTACTGAAAGAATATCTCCAAGTTTATGATGGGAGAAACACGCATCAGATCGCTCGCCCTATTTAAGTATGGACTCAATGTTTGACTTGCATTGGATATTACGACACAAACAAAACCCCCAATAATATCAGTTCTATCCTACAATTGGAATCACTCGCACGAAACCGTATGATGCTGACGGCTCGGTAATGCAGTTTCGGCGGCGCCAATGGGCCGGCCCGTATTACTCGTGCCGCGGAGGCTGGTACGGTCTGTCAAGGGTGTCTGGCGGCACGAGTGGGTGGCCAACGCTGCCTCCAGGCGAATGAAAAGCGCCGAGTCTTTTCTGGGTCCTGAAAACTGTATGTATCACACAGAAATCCAATCGGAGTCCAAGACGGCCATTTGACGCTCAAGACTGCGCCGCCCGAACTTGCATACTGCGCTGCCCGAACTTGCGTACCGAGGGCCCTGTTGCTCGAAATTAGCTTTTACTATGGAAGACTTTGCAGAACTTCGATCGATCCTTGCTCTATTACCCAATCCCACAGACATCAGCAGAGATAGCAACTCTGTAGACCTTAACCCCCCAAACATTGTATGGCGCGCAGTGGTTAAGTTTCTCAGGACTATTTCAGCTCTATACCGTCTTAACTTATGGTATTGAACCTCCAGTCCGACTTCGAGTACAACACTGCTTGCCCCAAACATTTACCTTTCAACCTGTTTGTCTATATCTCAACAAGACAAGATGGAGGGCACGAGTAACGGTACCAGAGATGCCTTGGCATTTGAACCCATTGCCATTATTGGCATGAGCTCCAAGTATGCAGGAGATGCGACAAATAACGAGAAGCTCTGGCAAATGCTGGTCGAGGGAAGAAGCGGCTGGAAGCCATTCCCTTCTTCCCGGTTTAGGTCAGAAGGCATTTACCATCCCAACAATGAGAGACTCAATAGTGTAAGCACTCAATGTATAACCCATGTCAGAAAAGAAAAGAAAAGAAAAGAAAAAGTCTTCGGAGACACATACTTACATGCCACTGCTAGACCCATGTTAAGGGCGCACATTTCTTGGAAGAGGATGTCGGACTGTTTGATGCGGCTTTCTTCAGCTACTCGAGTGAAGCTGCGTCGGTAAGAACTGCAGTGACTGGGTTGTGTGCCATCTGACATTCTTTGCTTCAGTCTCTCGATCCGCAATATCGATTACAGCTGGAATCTGTATATGAGGCTTTAGAGAGTGGTGAGAAATTGAGCTTCTTGAACCCCATTTAGCCACAAAGATTGATCGCTAACATTTCGTTCTCCTTTCCACCAAAAGCTGGTCTTCCGATGAACAAAACTGCGGGTTCAAAAACCTCTGTATTCACCGGAGTCTTTGTGCATGACTATCGAGACGGCCTTCTCCGCGATGCTGATAATTTGCCCAGGCTGATGGCCACAGGCACGGGCGTGCCCATGATGTCGAATCGCATTTCACATTTCTTTGATCTTAGGGGAGCGAGTATGACAATAGAGACGGCCTGTTCTTCTGGAATGGTGGCGATGCATCAGGCAATCCAAAGTCTGAGAACAGGGGAGGCTGATATGTCCATCGTTGGCGGTACGAACCTAACTCTCTACCCAGACATGTTTAAAGCCTTGGGCTCTGCAGGGTAAATGCGTGTACGTCTCAATTGGATTTCTCAAGACTGATTGATCGTTAGGTTCTTATCTGGTGATGGAAAATCTTACGCATTCGACTCGCGTGCAAGCGGGTACGGTCGTGGCGAGGGTGTGGCAACGGTCGTCATCAAACGCCTGAAAGATGCGCTGATTGCTGGCGATCCAATCCGGGCAGTGATCCGTGGTTCTGCGCTGAACCAAGACGGAAAGACAGAAACTATCACAACGCCCAGTCTAGAGGCGCAGGAAGATTTGATACGGACCTGCTATCAGAATGCAGGCTTGAGTCCACGAGACACACAGTATTTCGAGGCCCACGGAACCGGTAATATTTGAAATTTTCCCAGACAGTCAATATTTAGGAGCCCTTTTACTAAAGATGGTACAGGAACACAAGCTGGAGATGTAATCGAGGCCATGGCTATTGCCACGGTGTTTGCCTCCAGGGATGAGCCACTGCTTATCGGATCTATCAAGACGAACCTCGGCCACACTGAAGCTGCGAGTGGATTAGCAAGTATCATAAAAACGGTACTGGCTCTGGAAAAGGGCGTCATTCCACCCTCAATCAATTTTGAAAAGCCTAACCCGAAGATCCCTTTAGAGGATTGGCACCTCAAACTGGTCAAGAAGTTGGAAAGATGGCCGGCTGCCGCGATTCGCCGAGCGTCCATTAACAACTTTGGATACGGTGGAGCCAATGCTCATATCATTATGGAAGAAAGTGCTCCGTGGTTGTCAGCTCCTGGATGTGAAAATTCACACGCAAATGCCCACTCGAACGGACATTCGGACGAGCATCTGCATGTATCTGGTGCAGATTGGAACAATGCAGAAACCAACGGCCATCAACCGCTTAGCAGTAATGACACCAAAGTTCTTATCCTGAGCGGAAAAGATGAGCAGGCGTGTCAGAAAATGATATCAAATCTCAGCGACTTTCTCGAACAAAGCAAATCCACCCAGGAAAATGCAGAAGAATATCTTCAGAGCCTAGTGTATACCCTCGGTGAACGCCGGACCCGGTTTCCATGGACAGCTGCGTACCCGGTTCCCGTCACTGCAGGTTTCAAAACAGTCATTCAGACTCTTCGTTCCCCTAAATTTAAGCCTAGCCGCAGTTCTCACCAGCCAAGAATTGGAATGGTTTTTACCGGCCAGGGTGCTCAGTGGTATGCCATGGGTAGAGAGCTCGTCGCTTCCTATCCCGTGTACAAGGCATCACTCGAAGAGGCCGAGGGATACCTAAAGCAGTTGGGTGCAGATTGGTCTTTGATGGAAGAACTATCACGTAACGCAGAGGCGACTCGAATCAACTCAGTTGCTCTTAGTACCCCGATCTGTGTCGCGCTACAGATATCAGTTGTACGTCTGCTACGTTCTTGGGGAGTGGTTCCGGTCGCTGTTACGAGCCATTCAAGCGGAGAGTTTGCTGCTGCTTTTACCGCTGGGGCGCTGAGCTACCAGAAAGCCATGGCCTTCTCGTACTATCGCGCACATCTGGCAGCCGACAAGAGCCTTCACGGTCCTGTCAAGGGGGCAATGATTGCAGTTGGTATGCTTCCAAAACCCCGGCCCCTTGCCGATTCCTGTGATTTCCTTCCTTGCTAAGCAGTGCTAATTTTGTGTATTCGCAGGGCTCGGGCTGGACGATACACAGTCCTACCTTGAAAGGCTGAGGTCTGGTGGGAAGGCTGTAGTGGCGTGTATCAATAGCCCATCCAGTATTACTGTTGCTGGGGACCTTTCAGCTATAATTGAGCTGGAAGATTTGGCCAACGCGGAGGGAGTGTTCGCACGTCGCCTAAGAGTTGACACGGCGTGGCACTCACACCACATGGCTGGGATAGCAAGCTTGTATGCTGAAGCGCTGGAGAGAATCCTACCCGAAGACAACGTCTACGGCACAGGAGCGTCAAGGTCTGTCGCCTTCTCGTCTCCCGTGACAGGGAGCCGCGTAACCGGCGCTGAAGCGATTGCTTCTCCGAAGCATTGGGTCAACAGCTTGGTACAGCCGGTCCGTTTTGTTGCTGCTTTCACTGACATGGTCTTGAATGACTTGAACGGCGGTTCTAGCTCTAATGTGGATGTGATCGTTGAAGTAGGTCCACATACTGCCTTGGGGGGCCCAATTCAGCAGATCCTTGCGCTTCCCGAGTTCAAAGAGCTAGATATATCATATTACGGCTGTCTTGTTCGCAAGACCAACGCACAAGATAGTATGCAGGCACTCGCCGCAAGCCTGGTGCAGGAAGGCTACCCTGTGGACATGAAGGCCGTTAATTTCGCGAATGGTCGAGATCATTCCGTAAGAGCACTGCCGAATTTACCATCCTATCCTTGGAACCATCAAAACAAGCACTGGGTAGAGTCAAGATTCAACAAAGCTCTCCGAGAGCGTTCGCAACCGCCTCACGACCTCCTAGGCTCGCTCGTTGAGGGGTCGAATCCGGTGACACCTTCGTGGCGTCATACTCTTCGCATATCTGAGTCCCCGTGGACCAGAGATCACGTCATTCAGTCTAATATACTGTATCCAGCAGCAGGATACATTTGCTTGGCTGTTGAGGCTTTCAAGCAGCTCACAACGATGGATCAGACGACGAGCGCCCAAGAGATATCAGGCTACCGGCTACGGGACGTCGACTTTTTACAAGCTCTTATGATACCGGACAACTCGGATAGCATTGAAATCCAAACGCAAGTGCGCCCAGTTGGCGAGAAAGATGTTGGCCTACGAGGGTGGAAGCACTTTGAGGTTTGGACGGTGACGGCAGACAATCGGTGGACTCATCATGCGAAAGGGTTGATTGCAGTCGAACTTGAAGGACCCGAGGCTTTCAGGCCAGCAACGAGTAATCGCGATATCAGAGGCTACACGAAACGCATCATCCCTGCTGATCTGTTTGCCAACTTGAGAGCCCTGGGTATTGCCCATGGCCCAATGTTCCAAAATATGAAGAACATTGTACAGTCCGGCTCAGACCTATGCAGCCTGGTGACCATGGCCGTGGCTGACATATCTGTACCCAATGATCTTCCTCGCGATCATGTACTGAATCCTGTCACCTTGGACTCGGTCATCACTGCTCCATACTCGGCTGTGAGAGGGGCCGTCGCCTATGAATCTGCCCCCAAGGTACCTCGCTCTGTTCAACACTTGTGGGTATCCAGCAAGATCAGCAACGTTGCAGGGCATCTTCTCAAGGTCCATTCTCAACTTGTCCATGATGATAACCAAGGAATGGAGGCTGATATTTCCGTTTCTAACGAAGACGATGGGGACATGGTTCTCGAAATGAAAGGCTTTTCGTATCAGTCCTTGGGGCAAGATGTCTCATATCAACAAACTCAGCCCTGGAAGACAGAATTGTGTAGCCAGGTGGAATGGTCGCTCGATATTTCATTGAGCTCACCAGCCACCATTTCCTCGATTCAGAAGCAACTGGGCTTCAATACAGACCCACTGGAAGACGATCTTGCACGGGACATCTCGCGGGTTTGCATCCATTTCATAAAACAGGCACTAATTGCATTGGGCCCGGACGAGGTGAACAACATGAACTCGGACTTGGCAAAGCATTATGCGTGGATGAAACACGCAGTGCAGCGGGCGGCTCCCGGGCAAATGGGCCTTGATAGTTCCGAACGGCCTTTGGATATCAACCAAGTAGCCACGTCCCGAGGGTACGGCGAGATAATATGCCGGATCGGTGGCCAACTGGTTGATATGTTGCTTGGGAAAGTGTCACCACTTGATCTACTGACCCAGGACAATCTGCTATCCAGCTTCTACAAGGAAACGCCCAGGGTGAAAAGGGCGGGGACACAACTCGCCGGGCTACTACGCCATCTAGCGCACAAGAACCCGCGCCTTCGTATCCTTGAGATTGGCGCAGGAGCTGGCGCCATGACAGGCCATGTTCTGGAAGCCCTCGGCACCGACATATCAGGTGGGCCACACGCATCCTCGTATCACTACACAGATATCTCGACAACTTTCTTTGAGACGGCTCGAGCAAGTCTTTTGCCCTGGACAGACTTGATATCTTTCGACGTACTGGACATCGAACGTGACCCGGTGACGCAAGGTTTTGCCAATGGCACTTATGATGTTGTGATCGCGTCTCGTGTCCTTTATAGTACCAAGTCTGTTTCTCGCACACTTGAGAATGTTCGGAATCTCCTCAAGTCCGGCGGTACACTGTTATTAACCGAGGATTTGCAACATCAGATCGAGGTTCAATTCGTCAATGGATTGCTTCCCGGATGGTATTCTGGGGAAGACATTGGGAGAAAGGCTTGCAGCAAACCGGTGCTAAGCACGCCCGTGTTAGATCGTGATCTTCGGGATGCTGGCTTTTCCGGGATAAATCTCGATTTATACGACCTTGAGAGTGCTGAAATCTCGACCTCGGTTACAGTTATGTCGACGTTGCCAGAACCAATATCCCCAAAGCAGCCTGCCGACCCAGGTGAAGTGGTTATTATCACAAGTAAGAAATCAGGTTCTCCACCTTCCGACTGGATGCAAGGCCTCCAGAAATCTATAGCCGCACACAAGTACCCTCACGGAGAAGAGAACAAGTTGCCCATTGTTCAGGAGCTTGAGTCTGCTTCGGCTACAGCTGCATGGTACGCTGACAAAGTTTGTATCTTCGTTGGCGAGATGGACGAACCCATCTTGTACGATCTCGACTCAGCGGCTCTAGAAGGAATTCGAGCAATGAGCACCAACTGCAAGGGGTTAATTTGGGTTACACGTGGTGGCGCCGTCGACTGCGAAAGACCCGAAGTCGGTCTTGTACCCGGTTTCGTTCGCTCATTACGCACCGAGTATACCGGCCGGAACTTTCTGACGCTTGATCTTGACCCAAAGGGGCCTTTATGGTCTGACACTGGAGTATCTACCATCATTAGGGTATTGCAAAGCAACTTCTGGAACGCCGAGAACAGCTCCATTGGAGTAGGAGGTCCGAGAGAGTTCGAATACGCGGAGAGAGACGGTATCATTCTAATTCCACGCTTTTACCATGATGTGGCGAAAGACCAGATGATATCTTCCAGTCTTGCAGGGCATGATACAGAGAACACTGTATCCACCGAGCCGTTATATCAAGCAGACCGGCCTTTGTGCGTATATCCAGGGTCATTGGCATTCAGTGACGATGTCTATGCGAATGCTTTCGGTGATTGTCTTGCAACTGGCTTGGTGGAGATAGAGCCCAAGGCATACGGCACCAATTTACACCACACAGACAATCGCATCGTTAGCCTCGAATGCGCTGGTATAATCACGCGAGTTGGCAGCGAGGCGCTTAAGCAGGGCTATTCGGTCGGCGACCGCGTCTTCTGCATACTGCGCCAGTCGCCTTTACGAAGTCGCGCGATCGTCGAGTGGACCTCAACGATACCAATACCAACACAACTCAGCTTCCAGGATGCAGCATCCGTGCCTGTGGCTTTTCTCACAGCATACTTTTCCCTCGTCGAAATTGCTCGATTGAAGCATAGTCAATCTGTCTTGATTCACGATGCGGCAAGAGACGTCGGACAAGCTGCGATCATGATTGCCCGACATCTCAAAGCAGAAATTTTTGCCACAGTTGGCAGCCCTGAAGAGCAGGAGTTAATCACACACGAGTATGGTCTCCCGGTAGATCACATATTCGATAGCCGCAACGCATCATTTGGGGTTGCGATTCTCACCGCTACCAAAAGCCGCGGGGTCGACGCGGTATTGAATACTCTCAAAGGTCCGCTTCTACAGGAAAGTTTCAACTTGGTTGCACCGCTCGGGTCATTCATTGAGATCGGTAGATATGATGTGGAGCAAAACAGCAATCTACAAATGCGGCCATTTGCTCGCCATGTTTCCTTCTCAGCCGTCGATGCCTCTACTCTGTTGGAGCACGGAGGGCTTGTCGTGCATCGCTGCTTAGGGGAGGTTGTTCGTCTACTAGAGGCGAAGGCGATTTCACCCATTCATCCTCTTCGTGTCTTTTCTATAGGGAATATGGCAGAGGCATTTGACATGTTAAAGATGGGGAATCATCTAGGCAAGGTTGTCTTGTCGATCGATCCGGACGAAATGGTTTCAGTGCTTCCACGGAAAGCTGCTGCAGGTCTTTCTCTCGACTCGTCATACCTGATTATAGGCGGCAATGGTGGCTTAGGGCGATCTGTGGCACATTGGATGGCGTCACATGGGGCCAAAAACCTCATCATTCTATCTCGTAATGCGTCGAAGAGCGAGAAAACAGCTGCGTTAGCTCAGGAGCTACGTGAAGCAGGATGTTCTCGCGTACTGCTTGTTAGCGGCGATGTTGCCAGGGAAGACGATGTTGCCAAGGTAATTCAAACCTGCGCAGAAGAAGGGCTGCCGCCCATTCGAGGCCTAGTCCATGCTGCTTTTGTTCTGCGTGTAAGTAAAATATCGCGTTCCGCTATTTTGGCAACCTTGTGGCAATCAGCTGACAAAAGTTTTTGAATCTACAGGACTCATTCGTAGAGAAGATGACTCTCGATGACTACAAAACCACCATCGATAGCAAGGTTGGAGGTGTTTGGAACTTGCATAATCAGTTTAATTTGCCTGGAGATCTCGACTTCTTCATTCTGTTCTCCTCCATCAATGGTATTCTGGGCTACCCTAGTCAAGCAGCATACTCAGCAGCCGGTGCCTACGAAGATGCGTTAGCTCACTATCGTGTGAAGCAATGCGGTCTTCCTGCTGTATCGATAGATCTCTCGGTCGTTGATGCCGTCGGCTACGTTGCCGAAGCATCTTCAGCCGAGATACTGCGCAAGTCTCTCGTTAAAGCGGGACGGATGGTCATTGACGAATACCAAGTACTGGCCGCGCTCGAATTGGCCATCCTGTCGCCGTATAACCCGCAATTTATCATGGGTGGAATCAATTCTGGTCCGGGCCCTCATTGGGACGTCGAAGAGGATCTCGGACGCGACATGCGCTTCCAGCCGCTCAAATATCGCCAGCCTTCTTCAGGCGGACAGGATCAGCAGGATCAGGAGTGTGGCGACACTTTGGCCGCTAAGATGTCCGCGTGTGCTTCGCATGATGAAGCGCTCCGAGTCGTCGAATCTGCCCTGGCCGAGATGCTAGCAGACATGTTTTTGGTTCCGGTCGAGGAGATCGATCTGAAAGAGTCTCCTTCCCAGCAGGGCGTAGACTCGCTTATGGCCGTTGAGGTGCGCAACATGCTCTTCAACCAAGCGGGAGCTAAACTGTCCATTTTCAATATCCTCCAGAGCCCTAGTTTGGCCACGTTGGCAACGGATGTTGTGGCTCGCAGTGCATACGTGCATTTTTCTGCTGCCTGAATGATGAGCAATGATGGACGTTGATAGAAGATGAGAAAAATATCAACCTTTTCTTTCCACCGAAGTTTATTTCGAATTGATAAAGCTTTTGACCAAGGTGTTCGATGCTCTGGGAGCCCCAGATCTTGTGGTCCATGGACATGAACAGTTGGCAAATACAGAACGTGATCATTGATATCTCGTAGTGCTGAGTACAGTGCTCTAGCCATTGCATTATTTGACCAACCTCCCAGCCTTGGTATTGTAAGAAGGCTCTGATCGAGTGCCAGTAGCGGCCCTGAGCCGGCAAGCACCATGGCAAATTTCCAGCTCCAGTGGGAAGGAAAGCCTATTGCATTTGCTAACATAAAAGGAGACTGGCACAGGTCTTTGCGCCCTTACTCAATCCCAAAAGGTCAACCCGTTCACCTGCTCCACCACATTGGTTGTCATTTTCCATCGCGGTCCTGAGGCTATTTTCGATAGCATTTGTTGTATTCTGAGACTTATTAGCGTAACCATCTTTGGGTGGAATGACCCAACCCTTGAAGGTGCCCAATTCTCATAAACAGACATCACTCAGGCCCAGGCTAAGACAGGAATGGAGCTTCTGAAAAGACTAGTCGAAAACTTGTCGAAATTTTTAATTTAAGAACACGGCATTGTGCTCGAAATATCCTTGCTTTTGTGCCACTGAAGGAGGTGGAGATCTCGACTCTTGTCACTGACATTCATCATGTTGATCGATAGTGGATAATACCTTCCGGTGGGGAAAGGTGGGAGCCTGGAAGTCAATCCATCGGGTACCTGTTATTGATTGCTATCATTCTACTGAGGGCGTTCCTGTTAGATTGGACCATGTGTAAAGCGTCGTGGAGGGTGGTCACGTGATGACAGCCGAGGTCCCGTAGAAGGGTCGGTGAGCTGTTGTCGGACGCAACCCGAATAGGAAGGCGGTCAGGACAGATTATTGGCGCGCATGTCTCAGGCCCCTGCTATTGGTCACCACGCATATGCTTAAGCTCTCATAGCAAGGGACCCCGAGATACACATACATACAATACAAGGTCATGAGAGCGCTCTGCATAATTTCCGACAGTTTTACTCTTACTGGCAGTCTCGACCATCGATCCATGCAGCGGCTACTAAGTCCGTTGCCGCGTCCGAACGTGCATTAGCGTAATGCGTCAGCGGCTTTTCGTGGGGCGTTCTTAAAAAGAAAACATATCATGCATCGCTGGCGGGCTTATCTTACTGGCGGGGTACCTTGCCACTAAGAGCTAATAACAAGGATTATCCCACGGGCAGTCAGGAGTCTAGTGGGTCCTTTACCACCGGGATCATAACCAATTAGACACTGGCAGATCAAAGGTACATTAAATTACTCCTAAATTGGCTGGTGATAGAAGTACGAACAATCTGGCTGTGTATAAATAGCTACATTATATTTATTATAACGGTAAAATGTCTGCCTGGGTTTCCTCCCTAACCCTATATTTAGGTTAATATAATTATGAAAACAATAACAATTCCAATAGTAGCTAGCGAGAGATATTAAGTATATAGGAGCATACTTATTAGCACTAGATATAGCTCGGCAGCTATTAACACAACTTAGTTACCTTAATTATCTCTTAACTAATTCTTCGAAGTAATTAAACTATCACTAGACGTGACTTTGCCTCATTGTCAGTGTTGTTCTATTGCCCTGTTATACAGCACACAGGAAACCTTTAATTCCTCTTATTTGCAACGTACCGCAAACCGGATTATTATACTAAGTCTTTATAAGCTCCTTCCTTACTACTCTCCTGCTAGCAAGAAGACTATAAGGCCATAATCCTATTAAAATATAAAATTTCTAGCGTAAAAAATACCCCTATTAGGCAATAACCTATGCCTTTATTCCTATTAAAATGGGTTTCCTTAATATTATTACCTTAGCTATTAACCTTTTAATAAAGCGTATTATATATTTATTAATAGCAATATAGAGGCCCGGTATAAATAGATCTATAGAGATCTTTTATATATAGCGAGACTAGGCTACCACGCGTAATATTATACGCTTAGAGCTATTCTTAATAATTTTAAAGAGAGAGAAAATGCATATATAGCGAAAGATAAGGAAGAATCGTATATATGTTATATACTTAACGATTAGATGCGTTAGGTGCAGGTCTCCGGCTATTAATATCTTTTAATAGTCCTAGATTCTTGTTTTAGGATGAATTTCTATATAAATTAAGATAGCAAGCTATATATAGATATTAGCAGAAGAGACTAGCTTTTATAAGCTTAAGCGCGCTAGTAGTTAAGATGTCCCTTGGCCTGCACGTAAGGCTGCTACCTAGTTATTTGTCTAGGTTTCCTATTGCTTAATTAGGAGCTTAGGGCAAAAAAGCTGGAAAAGCTAGACTAGTATATTAGGGAGGTTTTATATAATAAAGTCGCGATAGGGTGGTCTATAAGGATAAAAGTAGAAGCCTTATGTAAATATCTTTTTCCTAATAGCAGGCATAATAATAAATAAGAAAATAAACTAATTAAAAATATTTTTTATAGATTTTACTAGGTAAATAATTTTAATCTAGTTTATGTTACTATAAAGTCTTACGCTAGTAGCGAGGATGTTATAGGTTAGAAGGGGACCTACTAGACTCCTAACAGCCTGTGGGATAGGTATCTATTTCCTATCCCCTTAGAGGTCCGAAGGCTCTAACAACGTACCTCGCAGGGATTAGGACTAATAGGCTTTATTTAATTAAAGGTACATTAATTATTATCTATTTTCTATAATAATAGAAGTCCCCGCAATTATCTAAGTTGCAAAGTGCTACATTACACTGTGCACAGCTAAACCTTGTCTATTTAATCTTCTTAGTAGTGTTATTACTTAAAGATCGTGCTTATAAGCGAATATCACCTAGCCATACTATCACGGCCTAATCTACCCGGACAGAGGAGTGCTTATAAGAGCAGCTAGTGTGCCTAATAATTTTACCCTTTAGTATAATAGTTTAGGCATAGATATAACAAGTGGTTAGGAGTTTTTTTTTATAGATTATAAACGTAGTACTTTGAATGACTTTTCACTTAATGTGATTGTATTCTCCCTCTTGCTTACTAGGCTTATATGCTTCCTTAACCGTCTTTTATATTAGTTTGAGTTAGGCAGCAACTCGTGTTCCTTTCACGCTACTTCCGGATGTCACCACGTGACCACTCAATTAGATGCTTTATATATAATCCAATCTAACA
>JABFEV010000968.1:0-26873 GCA_013618395.1 Fusarium domesticum | reverse complement strand
CCCCCTTTTCCACTCCCCATCCATGCTTTTGAGGCTTCTTTTGACGTCGGGGGATCATTTTCTCGATGGTGGGTTACCTTTTGCATCATCTCACAATTGATGGGCCAGGACATGACGTTGTGAGCCGCATCACCAGAAAACATCCTGCACCGCACGTACTACCTGTTACTAATACCACCACCGCCCATCATCACCGCTAGCTACCACCACTGCCCATATGAGGAGAGGCAAGCGTACGAGGCTGCAGCCTTTTCAAGTCATCCACTGACAGGCAGAGGCTGTTCGTTTTCGTCGTCATGATAATCCGGGAGGTTTGTACAGTCATTGGTTGGTATGGGCCATGATGTAAGCCCCTTCCACCATGTCTGAGAAGCGTCTAACGAAGGGTCTGCGATTATAACGTAACACAAGCCGTCGGAAATCACTCTATTGGCGATATTACTTCCCTTTTGATGATGCTCTCCCTTTCTCTGGACATCAAGTATCGGTCGAGACCTCTTGAAACACCTTGTTTTCATGAACCATCCCCAATAAAACGAATCGAGATGACAGTCTCTTGTCTGGATAGGTAGACGAGCTCTGACGTCCAGTAGTGGGGACAAAGGTTCTGACAACCCTGTTGATGATGCAGTCCCATCATCTCATGTATGTGACAGTGTAAACTAGTGGTGGTGATATCTGCAATGGATCGTGATGGTTAAGGTATTGTATGGAGTCGAGTTCAAGGGTGACGAAAGCAAGGTCTGCCCATCTATGCTACAACTGATGTTTCTGACAATGTTGGATATACACCGGACTCTGACGTATCCTTCCATGGCAAATAGATCGATCGTATGGGCAAACAGGGCGATGAGTGGCGATGAGTGGCGATGTATGCTAGGTCTGATTTTTTATACTAGATGGGGCGTAGAGATAGGGAGGTTCGGGTATTACGATGAACAATGTTTAAAGAGAATAATGATTTCCAGAGTCCCTCGTTATGCTGATATTTGCTTATCGTGCTTAAAAATCAAAAGTCGTATTGTGGTGGCTAAATTAGTGACTGCAAGCGGTGAAAATCTACTTGCACACAAAACCACTCTACCACGCTATATATGGAAGCCATGACTCTAGAGAAGGACGTACGTAGTAGTAGTAGAACTTGCCGGGGAAAAAGCTTGTTAAGCATCTCTCCTACATTTATATAGCATGTTGACCGGTTTAAAATTACTTGACTTTAGTTACAATTTATGGAAGATTTATATCATCATTAGGTCTTGGTGTTCCTGTTTTTTCTTCTCCCACTTGCATGGGTAGATGGTCTTGAATGTCTCTGTGAACGACGCGACTTTCTATTAGCAGTATAAGTATAGCATGAACTTTGATGTTCCTCTTATCGTAGAGGCATCACTTTTCTCGACGAGCATCATATAATTTCCTTAATCAGATTGCCAAGACTTTACATATAACCCATCAAGCTGGGGGGTGACGCTTATTGGACAGTAGTGGTGGAGGACTACAGGGTAAGCATTTGATGCATTGCAGTTGTGAGACATGAAGCGAACAATTGTATGAGACTAGGCGTTTTATGGTTAAATCATATACTGGTGGAATTTTGTTACAATGGCTTTATTCCTCTTAACAATTGCAACTATCATGCTGTGCATGGTTGGTGATGGCTTCAACCATCTCAAATTCACATGCTTGATCAGCCGCAAAATATCATTCCAAGTAAACACATCAGACTATATAAATATGAGCAGACAATCAATCAATCAATCAATCTCAATTAAAGTTTATTAAAACCCGAAATTCTCAACTACCGATTCCCATCAAACCCCGATGAAAAAAAAATAAAAAATCCGTCGACAATTACCATGAGGTCGATATCGCCAAAAAGTCCACTGAACAAACTCCCCGCATACCCGCGCGGGAGGGGACCGGGAAGCCAGCGTCATGAAATCTGATTGGTTGTTGAATTGATCCTGAGGATGAACTCGTCTGTGCAGTGCACGCCCGCGAGCCCTCAATTAAACTCCAAACTCCCGCCCGCGCGGTAAGTCGGGAAGACGAAGCAATTTCACCATTTACTTTCAAATCCCTTAAAATAATGTCTCCGGACCCACACAGGGATGGGATTTCTAACTTTATATTTCGAATGGGCGCGCGGCGGGATATGAGATGAATAGATTGTTTTCTTGTATATATTGACTGGTGTTGAGGATGGAAATCTTCTCTTGAAGTTTTTGTGTAAGCAAACAGCCATTCAATTCGACCACATTTACAATAACAAGTCATCTATCAAGTCATCTACCAACTCGACCAACATTCGCAACAACCATAATTCATCACTGGCATCAAAACCATGTCCGGCATCAAAACAATCGTCGTCCTCGGTGCAGGCCCTGCAGCCCTCCCCCTCGTTCGCCAAACAATGGTCAACCAGGTTCTCAAGCGCAATGATCTCAAGATCGTCGTCGTCTCTCCAAATACACACTTCCACTGGCCTGTCGCCATGCCCCGTGCCATCATCCCCGGTCAGTTCGGCGACGACGACGTCATGATCCCTCTTGAGCCTACTTTCAAGGACTACCCTGCCGACAAGTTCGAGTGGGTCAGGGGTACTGCTTCGTCGCTCGACACTGACAGCAACACTGTTGTTGCTGAGCTTAATGATGGCGCTGGCGTCAAGGAGATCAAGTACCATACTCTTATCATTGCTACTGGTACGAGGGCCGCGGATGACATGCCCTGGAAGAGTCTGTCCACTGTTCAGCAGTCCAAGGAGAAGCTGCAGAAGCTCAGGGATCAGATCAAGAGCGCAAAGACTATCGTCGTCGCCGGTGGTGGTCTCACCGGTGTAGAGACTGCTGGTGAGCTGGGCTTTGAGTACTCTCAGCGCGGCACTAAGGAAGTCATTCTCATCCACACCGACAATCTTCCTCTCGCTCCTCCAGTCGTCGACAAGGTTCGCCAGTCTGCTGTTAATGAACTCAAGCGTCTCAAGGTCGACATCATCCCCAACACAAAAGTCGTCAACACAACCACCAAAGACGGCGAGACCATCCTCGAGCTCAAGGCCGTAGACGGATCAATCCGCACCATCACCACACAGGCCTACATTCCCGCAACGGGTGTCATCCCCAACACGAGCTTCATGCCCAGCACACTCGTCGACGACAAGGGTTTCATCAAGCAGACGACGCGTCTTCAAGTCGAGGGCCACAAGAACATCTTTGTCATCGGTGACGCCGGCAACCTCGAGGCTGCGAAGCTTCAGTTCGCCGAGACCCAGGGCGTGCACCTGATCAATGCACTACCAGCCTACATCGACGGCGGCGAGGCGGCAGAGTACAAGCCGGGCACCTTCTTCGCGTTTGGCGCCACGATCGGACGAAGCAGAGCGACGGGACAGGCGGGCACCTGGAAGTTACTGAGTTTTCTCATCTGGTTCATGAAGGGAAGACATCTGGGAACGGACAAGGCTCCGGGCTGGGCGGCGGGCAAGAGGACCATGACTGTGGTGTTTGAGAAGTGAGCTTTTGATCCAGTGTGTGTGATTTTTGAGTGAGTTATGGTGGGATCTGGTATAATAGGTTTTCAGCGTCTTTTTTTCTCAATACTAGTATTTTAATGTATACCTACTCCCAAACACAGCTTCAGTACTCGGCTTTTCGTGAGGCTATTGATGTCAACTGTATTGAGTAGGACCTGAGGTATATGACAATGAATGAAGAAAGAATATACGGTATTTAACCACTTATCATACCTACCTAGGTATGTCATATGTCTGACTGTTGATGTTTGATGGGCGTCGTGTGTTCGGACAAGACAGATATCTCACATTGGAGTGCACTCTAACTGTAAATCACCGGCACTATGATATCAAGACAAAGACTTGAATTAATTCTAGTTAGACGAATGAAAAGAATGAAATAAAGAAAATGTTAAAAATAATGAATAAAAATGTAGGCAATCAAGGCTCAAGGTAGATAGATAGGTGGGCAGCGGAATTGATCCGCACCTACAAATACACTGAATCAATCCAAGCGCCTCCACCAAAAAAGCTCCGTAACCACCAAATTCAATTCCGCGACAAGCCCTCGTGCCTCCAGCCCAAGCTTCAAGTGAGCAACCACCCCCCCCCCCCCTTCGTTGTTCACTGCAGAACCTACGGGCATACTTTTCCTTGTCATGCGCTCGGACTGTACATCGGATATACTGGTCTGCATCACCTGATACAGAACCCGCTACATGGCGGGTTTTCGCAACTGCCTTACTGAATAGTAAACCTGTTCCCGCCGTCTAACCGACCAACAACGACACGACCACACCAACGATTACCCTTACTCATCGCAAGCTATCACTCGCCTCCAACCGAATCATGAAAGGTCGCGGCGTCCTCCGTAGCGATCTTGTCGTGTCGCTTCGGTACTGGCAGCAATTCGTCGCGCGATGCATCTCCCAACGTCTCGATACCGATCGCTTTGAAACCTTTGTCCAGATCGTCTATGCCCAGCATACTCTTCATCCATTCCTGATTGCCGATTTCTTTCTCAAGCCGCAGCCTACGAATCTAAATAGTCTTGACCCGCGGATACCCCAATATATCAAGATCTTGACTCAGCTGGGCTACGTCGATACACCATCCATTCTCAAGGCGCTATACAAATACTCGTCGAACCACGCGCATCTCGAGACGCGATCGCGATCGGACGGCGCTGGAGAAAAGGAAGACCAGGAAAAGGCCACGAAATCCTCCATCAAACGATGGAAGCGCTCATACTGGGCCGAGGAAGTCTTCTTCTACAGCCTGACCAAGTCCGTCGTGGAGGGAAAGGCTATTCGAGATTCTAGAACTGCTCTCGACGTTATCAAAATCATAGCCATGTGGATGCGCCTCTTTACCGCTGCGTCGACAGCATTGACGACAGATGTTCTCGGCCAGATTGGTACATCGCAGGATAGGGAAGAGATGGAGTGTTCGCGAGCTGCCCTTGTGGCTCTTTTGCTGCGACTTACAGAGAATCAAGTTCTTTACAAGGCGATACAGAAACCATATGCCAAAGGTAGTACCTCTGCCCTATCAGTATCTATGCCATACTGACCGAATCAACCTAGACGCCCGGAAAGAACTCTCAGCAAGCCTGGCCAACTTTGTCCCAACCCTCCAGCTCGTGCCTGAGATTACGGAAAAGTTTGAAATGTTCCGCAAGGAGACGCTCGGCAGTCAGGATCCTACCGATAAGAAGAAGCAGGTTGCTAGTGCCGCAATGGACGAGCTACTCGACTCTACCGTTGGGCTCGACAACTTTGTGGTGAATGAGTTTCCCGTCAGCAACACGCGGGCTGGGCTATACATCTATCTCAACGCTGCTGTAAGTTGGCCTTTGGTCTCCTGTGCCGGCAAACACTCGACTGACGATGATGCAGCTTATTGGAAGACCTATTCTTGACGACCACGCCCTGTTCTCATATATAAACAACAGATATCAGGTCAGTATCTCATTTCATACTCACATCGCCTCTCTAACCAGATCCCAGGGAGACGTTCAATCCAGCGCAATTCATCTTATCCTGGCATCATTTGACGTCTTGGCCAACGCCGTCTTCAGAAACGAGGGCCAAAAAGACGCTCATTTATTGCGCTCCTTCTTGATCAACAAACTCCCCCTTCTTCTCTACCAGCTCTGCCCTCCCGACTTCCCAGGCACGTCCGCCGAGTTCTGCATTACAGAAGCGCTCGGTCACGTCGATACAAGTCTCTTCCCGACCGCATCCCTCATGTTCGACGAATCGAGGAACAACAACCCCTACACCGAGACCGTGAGGGAGGAGTTTTGCGGTGCATGTGTGCTCCATGGCCTTATCCAGAGAGAGCACGTCGAGAGAATCTTGGGCGAGGTCTCCCTCTCGTACGAGGAATCTTTGGAGAAGTATGCCAAGGACAAGCTAGTCCAGAACTGCCTCTCTGATACGGAGAGAATACAAGGCCTGGTAAGAGAGCTTGACAAGATGAACGGCAATGTAGGAGCCGTCTGTCAGGCCCTGGTTGAGGTTCTACGTCAGTTGTGTCACAACAAGGAGACGATGTCTCTCAAGGCGGTCTGCAGTCAACTAGCCGCCAAACCATTATCCCTCGACGTCCTCCTCCTATTCGAAAAGCTACCCACCATCCTCGAGCCGCTATGTCAGCTCCTCGACAACTGGTCCTACGAAGAAGACCAAGGCGAGTATCAGCCCGTCTACGAGGAATTCGGCGCCATCCTCCTCCTGGTCCTCGCTTTTGCATACAGGTACAACCTGGCTCCCTCCGACATGGGCATCACAAACCCGGACTCGTGGGTGGCAAAGATTCTCGGCCGCGGACATCTCGGGCGTCAGGGTAACGAACTGAGTGATCGCGAGAGGGGTCATCTCGACGGCTGGATCCAGGGGCTCTTTGATACCGAGGGCGGCGGACTCGGTGACGAGCTCATGTCTTCTTGTCCGCCGCAGGAGTTTTATCTTGTTGTTGCTCCTCTGTTTCAGAATATCGTCGTCGCTTATGCATATGGTCATCTGAATGACGAGAGCCTCAAAGGAGGTATAGAGTGTGAGTTTCCCTTCTTCTCTCCCCCACGACCAAGCCCCACGAATTCTCACTAACATCGCCGCAGACCTTGTCGATACCTTTTTATTACCCTCACTCGTACCGGCCATCAGGTTCCTAGCAGACTATCTCTGGCTTGATCAGAAAGAGACGAAATCAGTCATAAAAATCCTCCAGCTCATCCTCCTCCCCAGCTCCATCTCAGGAGAGGCCAGCACCATGCTCTCCTCTGTCAAAAACCTCATCGCCAAGCCCCTTGAGCACGCCCTCCGCACGTATCAACGTCGGGACCCTAAAAACCAGGACATAGAACCCCTGCTCAGGGCCCTCAAGGATAGTATCCCCTTATCCAGACGCACAGGAGGAGCAGACCATAACGAGTTCGAGTCCTGGACCACCACAGCTACCAACGGTCTCGCTGGTGCCGTCAAGCTCACCATGCAGAGTCTCTCCCACTGGAGCATGAACCCAGCCATCAACAGCATGCCTACCTCGTACACCCACCGTCAGATCCTCTTTTCTCTAAAGACCCTCGGCGCAAAGCGACTCTTGCACGTCATCCTTGACGAGGTCCGACAGCAGACAGAAGCAGGAAGCGCAAACATAATCTACGACGTGGCCACGTCCCTTATATGCTCCCCAGACGCAAGCAAGGACGCCCCCACCGTCAACATGATGGACATCAACGGCAACGTCCCCCCGCCGCCCGCCCAACGCCAGAGAACACTGCGCGAAATGCTCAAGGCCGAAGCCGAAGACTGCAAAAAGACGCAGAAGAAGGACCCCGCCCTCGCCGAGACCATCGTCCGCCTTCACCGCAGGGTAGAAGCCCAGATGATCATGCCAGAAGCCCAAGTCATGCTCCAAACAGCAAACGTATCCCTCAACCTTGACGGCGAGACAGCTGCCCTCGGCGATGCCATGGCCGCGGCTGGAGACGCAATGTCGGTCGACAACATGGCCCTCGACGTAAACATGACGACGGACATGGGCATGGGGACAGCCAGCGTCGACGCTTCGGGCGGCGACGACATGTTCAGTTTCGGGTCGCAGGGCATGGAGACGTTTGACACCCAAGGCATGGAGACGTTTGAGACGCAAGACATGGATGATTTCAACTGGGCCAGTATGGAGACTATGTAACGGGAGCGGTTAGTGGTTGTTTATCATGTGTTTTAAACAGGAGTTATTATGACGGGGTTGGAGTTGAAGATGGAATTTGGGTTTACTTGGTATTGGAGTATAGATGACTACCTGCGAGTAGAGAGAGAGCTGGGGAGTCCGCAAATTATACAAATGCTTTACATTGATCTCCGTTTTCCGCCTTTATTCTTTCATCAATAAGAACCAATGTTTTTAACGCTACAACAGCCAGCCCCGTACAATATCAACGTAGAAATAAGAGTGAATGTATTAGTAAGTATTCGAGTTCAATTATTGCACCTACTTACTTTGGCCGCTCGCTAGATTTGACACAGCTCGTCTATATCATGTTTTGTTGATGGGGCGTTCTTCCGATACTCTTTTAGTACCGTGTGTACGTTGTCTTGTCTGAAGAATGGGAAGGGCCAGCTGCTTTGAGATAAGGCGAAATACTACTCAGTGTTTATGAATGCTTAGAATATGTAAATGATTGTAGGAGTTTGAAAGTTGAAGATGTTGATGAAGAAAAGAAAAGAAAAGAAAGGAAAGGATTGAAGAGATTCTTGCCGTATTAACTTAGAACATATACAGTAAGCTGATGATGGGTTGTTCTTGCCAAAGCGAAATTCCATACCGCGAGAGATGTAGATATTAAGAGCAGATTACTAATAAATAGATAATATTAGATGATATTGGAGAATATTATGTGATATTAAATGTTGTTATATAGACAAAGTTAATATGGCTATACATTCCTCTTCCTCCTCAAGATATATACATATTTCTTAATTTATTCAAGCGGCGGTTTTTTTTTGTGTTACATTAATGGGCTTGGTTGATAAATGGGAAGAATACTGGATAGGGCTTCCCATGATTCAGACTTTCCATGCAATGCTTCAGGCAGGTACGGTTCAAAACTTTCACGCAAAGGTGTATACCTATGATTCCATCATCATGAGCAGTCATCACCGCCTCCTATGCCTACCTATACTATACTATACTCATCAGCTACCCATGCTTATGTGCCTACCCTTCTGTACACAATAGACAAGGCCCTTTATCGGTTACCATCAAAAGTCGTCCACCGCAACATAATGCGTCTCAATGTATAGAATTCCCACTCGTACCTACAACAGCGTCCCTTGAACAATAACATGCCTCAATACTATAATCTACAAGCGTAGATATTCAGCGAGTCCTGTCCTACCCTGCCCTGCCCTCCTTCTCATCATTTGACGACACAAACATGCAGCGAACTGGTTGATTGCTCATCTAACACTTCTTTATCGAAGGAAAAGATCGCCCATGCCGTTTCTCACCGACTTTGTTCTATCCGCATGGTCGAGGCCAAGGTAGTCATCGTCTGACTGTGCGTAGTTCGCCAGCTCGTCATCTATATCTGCTAGTTAGCCATCGAAGCCTAGACCTGTTGCGTTTGATAGTACTGACCATCGTTAAGATACTGTGGCTTAGAAAAGTTGGATCGTCGCACGACCGCGAACTTGATCTTTTCGAAACTCTTGCCCTTGATGCCCGTTCGCTTCTCTAGTCGCTTCTTTGTGTCCGCAAACTTCTCGTACTAGTCTGTCTTAGCACTCATCACCCGCATCAATCATGCTAGCCGTCAACTTACATCGATAACTAGAAACTTGAAAGGAACACCATGCACTCGGCTGACGTCATTCTGGAAATGGAATACTTGAATGTAGTGGCCCTCCTCTACCTTCTCTTCCGAGGGCACACGTTCGGCATAGATTTGTGCATATTCGTTCAGGTTCATGACGGGATGCTCTCGAGGAGGCTCTCGGTAGAACCTGTTGGAGCTGGTCTCGTAAACTCTGATGCTACCACCTTCTGCCTCGTTCGAGATCTGGGCCTTCTTGATCAACTCCTCGATCAGGTCGTCAATTGTCCCTGTCTTGGGTACAAGAAGGTCGTATTGATCCTGTCCTCGGTTAGCTGGCGTCTCATACGCACCTCGCGAACACTAACTTCTTTTGTAATACCCTCAGTGAGCCACGTCAACTTGACGCTCTTCTTGGTGTCTAGTTCAGTCAAGCTCATCTCGAGTACTTCAAAGTAAAAGGCATCATTCCGTTGGCTCGAGTTCAACGTGATCGAGCCCATGGGATTCAAAATCTGTCGCAGTGTCGGGTTTGCTCCTCGCCTCACGGGTGTCTTGGGGTTCTGAGTGGATGCATTCACCGTCCAGAAGCGGATGTGCGTAGGTTGCACATTAAGATGTGCACCAACGCGCTCCGACAACATGTCGTAGGTGATCTTGGAGTTGAGCATCAACTCAAATGGAGGATACTCGCCCTGGTCGCATCGAGCTGGGTGAGGGTGGAACTTGACATTCCTCCTGTGTTCCAAGAAGTCATAATACTCGCGGGCATCGTCAAAGCGATCCAAGGGGTTGATGCTATAGGCCTTGTTAGCTTGAAACGGCATATACTCGTGTCAACCAGCCAATAAACATACTCTTGCCTCTCTCCAGAACGCTTCTCCAAACCCGTCTTCTTATCCGACGTTCGTTGGAAACAGACAATGTCTCCATCTTGTAGCTCTGCAACCTTGAGAGACTGCTTAAGCTTCATAGATTCGATCATGGATGGCTTGATTTCCTGCAACACGTTAGCAACAACACATACAGTCTAGACAACCACGGCATCTTCTCACCTCCCAAAGCAGGAGCTTCTCATCAGACGGTAACTTCTCTCCCCATCCCATCTTCTTGAGAATCAAGGGCAATAGTTCCTCGACCTTCTTCTCTTTTGAAATGTACACGTGACCGACGCCCCTCAATGTCTGGCTCTCATCGTCAAAGTACTTCAACAACAACAAGATGGTCTCGTTCTTGACGACCATACCATTTGGTTGACTCTGATAGGATGGCCAAGTGGGTTCGCCGTCAGGACCAAAGTCTTCAGCTACCTCAGCCCAAACCCGGAGACTCGTATCGCGTTGCGCTGATGATCGGCTGAATGTCTCCTCCACAGTAGGTCTAAGATCCATGATGGGCATGTCTGGGCGGATCGTCTTGTTCTGACGGTTGACCATAAGCCAAAGTCGAACCTTGCGCGGGTCCTCGCCCATGTCTGTAGCCACCTGCGCGACAAATTCCTCCATCGTCATGGCGCGTCGGATACGGTAAGTTTTTGGCGCAGAAGGATCGGACTCAGGATCGGCGTCGAACTGGCAAAGATCGGTCCCGGAGAACTGGCTGAAGGTCTTGTCGGTGATCACCTTGGCCATCATATAGAGGTGAGCCTCCTTTTGCTCCTTCCGCCGGGCCTCTCGCAGTGCCGATTCCTCATCGATTTGTTGTTCTGTGAATGGTCAGCATGCGCGGTGAGACGAGACAGGGCGTAGCTCACGAAGATGTTGAGGGATATCCGCCTTGGTGACTGGAGTGAGGATCTTGTCGAGCCGCAACTGGCGAATATACACCAACATGTACGCGCTGTTTTGGCGCACTATGGGTGCTTTCTTCTGTGTAGTAATGCGGGCCTGGCCGTTGGCAGTTCGATACTCACCACCAAAATTGTCCTCCAGAACCTCGCGCATGGTGGCCTTGGTGACTTTATCATCGTCGTATCTGTAGAACCATCCATCCTTGTCGGGTTTTAAGAAGGCGTAGTAATGTCCGGCGTTGAGATCTCCGCTATGTACAAGAACACCATGCAGCTGGTAGGTCCACGATTGAGACTTATCCGAGTCATCTGACAAGTATGGTGCAGCGTCGAATGTCTCGGGGAATTCGTATCGATCGTTGATCTTCATCATCATGTCTCGCTGGATATCGTACTCGAAACGCTTCAGTTGTAGGTGCAGAACATCGGGGAAGCTGTTGAAGATGACACCCTTGTTGGCATCCTGCAGCTTGTGCTCATCGCCGGCAAAATACTGGTTTTCCCCGTCCATCTTTTCGACCTGAATGTAGTCCTGGAAACTCTCGAGCAGATTCTTGTTGCCACTGACGTTGAGCTGAATATCCCAAAAGTCTTCAATGCGGCTCGATTCGTAGTCGACGTTGATACAGGAGATGTATGTCTTGATCTTACCGCTGAACATTTCTGGTAGAACGTTCTGGGCCTTGGTGCCCTTCATCTTCTCCTCCATCCTCTCCATCAGTTTACGAGACAGCTCTTGAACATCCTGTTGTTCGAAAATATGACGGGTCTCCCAGCCGAAAGACTTTGTGAGCTCGTTCGTTCCGACAGCCTGCTCTGAAGTCTGGAGCTGGTAGAAAAGTCGTTGCAGAGTGTAAGCGCTGTTGATCATGCTCGGGTCGTTCTCTGTGGGGATTTCGTAGATGGCCTAAACGAGTCAGCAAGAGCTCACCATCAAGGCAGTATACTAAATACCTTGCGGAAGGCGTTAGTAAAGTACAGTGACTGTAACAGGGAGTTTAGATAGCATGTGGCGCCCTGATTCTTCAGACCAACGTAGCCGGTCTCTTTCTTGGAATCATAGTTGGCAAAGTTGTGCCACAAGACGCCCGTCTCATCCTCAACGACACGAATATAAGCGGTGATGTTGGCTGTTTCATTTTCCACAAGAGGTCGATCGCCATTCTCCCAGGGTACGTTGAACATGCGACGGTGCTCAACGAATCGTGTAAAGCCCCAGTCGCCCTCTTCTTTCGTAAAGCGGTGATGGGCTGTATGGTAGACGTGTAATCTCGGATCGTTGGGGTTCCACATGACAAGAGAAAACTGGACGCAGCAGCTCCAATTCTCGGGCATGTCGTCAGGCTCGAACCCATGCTCGAGGTAGACGGAGGCCTGGTCAACATTGTTGCCGTGTGGAAATAGTAGGATGCGCCTGAAGAGAAGAGCGAGGTGTCAGTGCCATCAAGACAGGCGACATGGGAAGGGAAATATACCATGGGAATCCATTTGCCTGGAACACAGGACCGCGCTCCCTCTTCTCAAGATTGCGCCAGTCCTCTACAGTCCAAGTGTCATGCCATGTACCGACGATGTTGGGTTCGTCCAAGAGAGGAGGGAGGCAGAGCTCCTGCATAGCTTCATCTGTATCGTAACGCCAATCAGTCACCGAAAGTCCAAGAGGATGTTAGTCATGGGCGATGGTTGGCCAAGGCAGGCAACCCAGTGTTGTTGCAGATGGGCCAACCATATAGACAAGACACAGCGCGAGGTATTGAATGATCGTGGGGGAGGAGTACGCACAGTCATCAGCTCTGGGACCATCCTGAAGCTGATCGGCCTCGGCTTGTTCTGTGTTGTCGGGGTTTATGATAGCAACGGGGCTCTTATCTGGCTCGTTGGCGACACCAACATAGTCGTCGGTGTCCATGATCATGTCGTTTGGGGAGTTGACGTCGTGACCCTGGGCAGGAGAAGGAATGTTAGCAAAAGGCTTGGCGCGATTTGGTAGTTTGTGGTGAGGAGGCATTATGTCGACATTCGGGAGGATGGGGATGGCGTGGGTGAAGGCGGGGAGGGGCAGAGGCAGTGGCAGTGGCAGTGGTGGTGACGGCAATGATGGTAATGTTGGCTAGGAAGCTCATGGGTAAGGTGCCGAGAAGAAAAACAAGCTCTGCCAGGTCGTTTCCTGGAGTAGGCGGAAGGCGGATGACGCAGGAAAGCAGCAGGCCGTGAGCAAAGCAATGACAATGACCAGAGCAGAGAGTATTCAGGCTCAAGCTCGGTCATAACATGGACAATCGAGATCTCCATAAGAAAGCCGCAGCCTGGGGTATGAAGGAGCTTGGACGAAAGAGAGACGTACCATGATGAAAGGCTAGCCGACTAGAGCGGCAGAGGCGAGATGAGGATACAAGTTAAGGAAGGCGGAGAATAATGATGGAGAGTCTAGAAAACTTCGATCGAGAATGGTCTCTAGAAAACTGGTTTAGTCGAGCCAGACAAGGAAGGGCGTGGGCAGGACGTGGCGATAATAGCGGATGTCGCGGTACTAAGAGTAAGTTGGGTAGGTAGTAGTTAATGGAAAATTGGGATGGGGTAGCCGGAGCTTGACCAAGAATGTCAAGACAATTGCAAAGGTTGACGAGGTATGTAAGGTATTTGGGAAAACGGCTTGAGAGAGGCAGATAGAGAGCAAAAAGCGAGGTTTGGTGGTGAAGAGGACGGGAATAGAGATGATGTGGATAACGGAAACGACCCCAGTACTTAGAGTAGAATTGGCTGTTCCCCCTCCAAGTTTCAAAGGTAGGTAGGTACCTAGAAGGCTACTAAGGCAAGGTCGGACGGAGGAAGGTGCTTTGATGTCCACGGGGGTAGCCTAGCTGCTGTACTGCCTACCTACTTATGACAAGCAAATGGTTGTAGGGAGGTGACGACGAAAAAGAGAGAGGATAGGTACTACCTATTGGGTATGTAGGCATGCGAAAAATGAGGGAAGAGAGATGGTCGAGAAACATACCTTTTGTTCACAGCTCACGAAGGACGTAAAAGAGATGTGAAAAAAAAAAACCCATAGAGGACCCGAATTCCCCGAATTCTCAAGTGCAAGGTCCCCGGGCTAGAGGTTGAAAAAAAAAAAGTCGTGTCAAGGATGGGAAGACTAGGTGGGTGGAGGATAGTAGAGGGAGAAGAGAGGGAGACCAGAGAGAGCAATGAACATCAAAATCTAGGCGCAAGGAATTGATGATGGATTGGTCCAATGGGAAGAAACAAGTGTGAGGAGAGGAATTTTGGTTGTGCAAGCATTACGAGGATTTGGAGTTTGATGTCTATTAGTAAGATACTTAGGTTTACGGAGCTATGTTGCGTCTCACAATGTACTTTGTTATCAACTGTACATCCCACGTTAGGAGCGTCATCAGGCCACCCCGCTACCAATGACGTTACTTTAGTGTTGTTGTCAAACAATCCAAGCATGTGGACAAGCTTCGATCTGATGGAAACGACCTACGGTTTCAAAAGTTTTCTTAATACGTGGTTGAAGGTGAAGTAACCTGAGAGAGGACTGCCGACAATCGGGGGTTTAAGCGTGAATGTTTCATTAGTGACCATCATGTGGTGCTCATAAACCCATCCTTTGACCATCAACGGCAATGTTAACATGAGCAGACTGTCATAAACCTCCACTCGTCATGTCAACGTTAGATGTTACACTTGCTATGAGCACCGGAACATACATAGTATGCTCATGGCCTGCAGAAAATAAAGGCTTGGTTTGTTGGAGCCCTGATGAAATCCACAGCTTGGAAGCCTCCACCTACCTACATAGCATAGTACAACGGGAGCAACAGCCAGCCCTATATAGCCTTCCAGCTTGAGTATAGCTGTAGAAACTCAATATACCACACAAGGCAAACTAAATGAATACCAATTACTATGTTACATGCTCACCATAATGCTTCTACATATCACAAACCAACTGCAATCGGTAATGCAATCGTCAACGGAAACAGCCACCTACAGCCAAGCGCACCCAATTACAGCTTCTTGAATAACGCACCTAGCGGCCCAGCCCAGCGGCCGGTATCGCCAGAATGTGGGGTACACTTCCAAATCGAGTCACTTTCTTTTGGGGGGGGAAGGTGGGCGGAAGGAAGGTACCAAGCTCGATTTTATTGCTGCTGATCGCCCCGAGGCGGCATATGTACAGTAGTTCTGCAGACCAAGACCAGGCTTTGGACCCTTCATCTTCACTTTGCTCCCTCAAACCCTGAAGCTCTCGATACCTTTTACCCTTCCGCTTCCACTCTAATCGAACTCCGAAATCCATTCGCAAAAGCCATCGGGCTACATCGCTGCTCTCGCATGCAACACTCGACGACATGCCCTCCTTCGTCCTGCGACATACTAGGCCATGCAGACTGACACATACTCGCGCCCTCCTCACTTCCTTCTCTACAGTCATTCACAATTCCACCAGCTCCCGATTACAATTACGCCGTTCGAGTACTCAACCATGGCGCCCTGTCTCCATTCTCGATGAGTATGTCTGCTTCTGCCATCGGCTCCTAGCTCCCATAATCTCCATCATAGCTCCAACCTCAAGCTAACTCATGATGTTCTTCCAGATGGGTCGCCAAAGAAGCCCGTCCCATCAGCCTCCGTCAGCTCATGGTTTTTGGCCGTTCCCTCACAGAGTCTCGTCTCATCAGCTCGGCGAACTATGTTCGCACCGAACTCCCCACGAGGTGAGCGCCGATACTCGGACATACGGATGCAACGTCGCTGACACTTCCGATTCAATAGGCTCGCCCACCGTATTCGTGATATGCAACGCCTGCCCTACGTCGTCGTCACAAATCCTCACATCAAAGATGTCTACAATTTATACTACAATGCTTTTGATACCTTCCGCAAGACCAAGGAGGTCAAGACTTTGGAGGACAACGACAAGCTGTGCGAGCTCATTGAGAAGAACCTCAAGGGCCATTTAACAGTGATCCCCAAACTCGCCATGGGAATTCTTGAATGCGGAGGGCTCATGAACCCTAACGACTTGGATAGCTTTATGAACACTATCCTCAAATCAGTACGTTTCTCACCATGAAGCCAATCTTGTTACCAATCTAACTTGGACCAGCGCATGTCTCGTCGTGTCATCGCCGAACAGCACCTGTCCCTCACAGAAGCCTTCAATTCCCCAAACTATTCCTCCGGCGCCAAACTTACCGAATCCGAGTCCATCGGCGAAATCTTCATTAAGTGTTCCGCCAAGGAGGTCATCGAGCGCTGTGCCAAAGCCGTCACTACCCTCGCCCGCACCACAAACGGCTCCGACGTTCAGGTCCCCGAGATCAAGGTCGACGGCCACCTTGACGCATCATTTCCCTTTATTCTAAGCCATCTGGAATACATTGTTGGTGAGCTCCTGCGCAACTCAGTCCAGGCTGTCATCGACCGTAATCAGAAGCTACATCCCAATTCGAATGACGTGAAGCCACCTCCCATCGAGGTCACCATTTGCGAAGCTCAACAGCACGTCATTATCCGCATCTGCGACCGCGGCGGCGGCATACCTCGCGCTGAGCTCCCCTACCTCTGGTCCTTCAGCAAGGGACCGCAAAGCCAGAAGCGTCTAGAAAACCTCGGCCAGGTTCCCAAAATGGCCGCTACACTACAGGAGTTACACATAGATGACCATGATGCACGTGCTGAGCTCAAGGGCCCGCCATACGAGAGCTCTCTATCTTCCCTAACAAGCCGCCCTCCTAACCTGCGCCTGGGTATGGGCCTGCCTCTGAGTCGCGTGTACGCCGAGTACTGGGCTGGAAGTCTGGAGCTGCACAGCCTTGAAGGCTACGGTGTCGACGCTTTTCTGCAGATCTCACGACTGGGAAATAAGAATGAACAGCTCACAACCCGGGCTAGCATGGACGCTGTCTAGGATGATTTTGCATTTCATGTCACAAGAACTTGTGAGAAACCAGACCTTTGGGGAATATTCTGAACTATATTTTTATATAGCTGGGCACAACAGACCCCAGAGTCTTTGGCTGGATAGGATAATCGGCTTGCACTTGGGAGGGGATTTGGTTATTGGATAGAAGCACGGAGTTCTTGCGTTTCATTTCTTTTTGTCATCGCTTTTCGTCCCCACGTCTTGAGAGCAGCTTGGACTGGATGCTGCGGTTTTCATTCGTGCCTCTGGAACATCGGTTATGTATACAACATACGCGAATAAATGAACCGTCTCGTCCAAATTATAGTAAAGCTGGTATCATGAAAGGGGGTTGTGACTGAATTACATGGGTAGAGACTAAAAAAGTGCCCGACTGACATGATAGAAAGGGCTCTAGAAAACGGCGCAAATAATAAGAAAAAGGCGTAAGACTATCAAAAGGCTCTTCTCTCCGTTGCTTCTTGCTCGCTCCGAAAGGGGGGTTGGGTTTTCCGTACTTGGTGATGTGAGCCGCATCTTGCGGCCCAGGGACAAACAAAATGACAACAGAAATCATCACTGCTTCACAGCCAACGCCGTGACCATAAAGACCATCCCAACAAGGCAGCTCTCTATTCTTCCCCAAGAGAGTAAACAAAAGATATTTGTGAAACCATGGTTTCCTCCTCCCTTCATCCAGTTGTGGTATTCTTCAGCCTTGGTCTCTTGTTTTTAGACTCCAAACCTCAAAACGAAGCCATTGGGGGAAAGACGACTGCCCAGCTCCAGTCACGTACGCGCGTTGAATCCACCAAAGACTACTTAACGACGGCCGTGGCTGCGGACGGCGCTGCCTTGCATGGACTCGAGTTCGGTCTCGAGCTGCTTGATCTGAGCGTGGGTCTGCTCGAGGTCCTTGTTGAGGCGGTCGCGCTCCGAGATGAGCTTCTGCTCCCATTGACGGAAACGCTGCTCCTCGATCTTGACCTGCTCGGTGAAACGCTTTCGAAGTGTCTCCTCCTCTTCCTTGAACTTGGGGTTGTCGAGCTTTCTGGGACGGGCCTCGCCAAACTTTCGCGTCTCCATCTGCTGAGCGCGGTAGGCCTCGTAGTGCAACTCCTCGGTGGTGTGGATAAGGTCGAGCATGTGAGTTCGGATCAAGATAGATCGGAGCTTCTTGAAGTCACAGTGGTCCTCGTTCTCGACCTCGGCAACACCCCAAGAGTACTGGCGACCCTTGACAATACGTCCATCGCCGGTCTTGACATCCTTCTCGGAACCAATGACGGCGAAGGGAATGGCGTTCATGAGGCTGCGGGCGTGTTGAGCAGCGGCCTCGTCGTCCTCCTCGACCGGAGGCTGGTAGATCTTGATGTTCTGAGCCTCAATGACAGAGGTGATCTGAATTCGAGTTAGTTTACAGTAAAGGTATATCGCTCGTTAATCTACTTACGCGTTGCTTGAACTTGGCGAGATCAGCGGGGCTAAGGGTATCGGCCTTCGCGATAACGGGAATGAGGTTGACGCGCGAACAGAGACGTTTCATTACCTCAATGTCGAGGGGCTTGAGGGTGTGGCCGGTAGGGCGGATGAAGTAGAGGCAGGCATGGACACGAAGATCGATCTTGTCCTGGCGACGGGGTTGCTGCTCCTGAAGCATGTAAGACTCATGCTGGTCGTCGAGGAACTCGATAATGGGCATCCAAGAGTCGCGGTTGTTGACATAGTCGCCGAAGCCGGGAGTGTCGATAACGGTCAGTCGGACTGGAGGTACATCATCAGCTTAGGTTGTTAAGTAATGTGCTAGGCTTGGGGGCGGCTCACCCTTGAAGAACTTCTCCTCGAGCTCAGCCTTGGTGATCTCGATCTCGACGGTCTTATCGACCTGCTTCTGGTGGCGGCGCTTGTGGTCGGCGTAGTTCTTGATGGTGGTGGAGAAGAGGGTGTTGATGAAGGTGGTCTTTCCGAGGCCAGACTCGCCAGCAACCTGGATGAATACAAGTCAGCATGCTGGGGCAAAAGGACTTCCCAAAGACAGCTAGTTGGTGCTCAATTTCAGCAGTCTTCAGATGAAGAACATACCATGATGGTAAAGCCAGCACCACGCTTGGCGACAATCTTGTGTCGCTGGTTGGGCAGATTGGCAATGCCAATCTGTGAGGCGTTCTCAGAAGCTGCGGAAGCCATCTTGTAGAGATTATGCGGCGGAGAAAGGTAGGTGGCAAGAATATCGAATTCGACAGGCGAAGTCGAAGCGAAGAATCAATCAAGCAGACGGAGACAATGCAAGTTTGAAAAGGCCGAACTAAATCGTTGCGATGGAGGTCGAATGAGCGAAGGTGGAGGTTTGGGGAGAGCTCGTGCTTCAGGGGAACGAATTTCCTGCCCTTTCCCCTAAGGTTCGAGGTTGGCTTTAGGGGGCGCCTGCTTCTGGTTGGTTAGTGCGGACGTGGGCCGTGAGTGGCCGGTGTTGGCAGATGGGTGGCTAGTGAACACGGGGCAGGCAAGGGAAGGTGCCAAACACGCGCCTAAACAACAAGGGGTTCCTGCCTTCTGTTCCAAACGATGGCTGCCGTTGTCAAGGGGCAGACCAGTAAGACGGTGAGAGACCAGTCCAAGGGGAAGTAGCCACGGGTCCCATTTTGAGCCCTGAGCCAATGACAATACACGTTTGATTTGGCAGCCACAGCAGCCACAGATCCAATACGGGGTTAGCTTAGAAGTGTGGCTTGTCCAAAAAGATGTGCCGGATTAAATCCAAGCCGGCCCCTGCATCGCATCTCTGGGAAAATTATTTCTCGTCTCTTATCGATAAGAACGAATCGACTTTTTTGGGCGGCTTTGCGACTTCGAGAGAGCTCAACAGTATCATGGCCGTTGCCTGCCGAAGACAATGAAGACCGACTTCAAGGTACGATTGTTCGCCTCCTATGCCACTGGTAATTACTTCTGTCATACTAACTCGGATATGCGAATAGTTCTCGAACTTGCTGGGCACTGTCTACTGCCAGGGCAACCTGCTCTACAGTCCCGATGGCACTCATCTCTTCTCGCCCGTTGGCAACAGAGTCACGGTGTTTAACCTGGTAGAGTATGTTTGCGACCACTGGTGATCCGTAAATACTAGACCAGCAAGGCTGATTTGCTCACAGAAACAAATCATACACCCTTCCCTTTGCGCATCGCAAGAACATCGCCCGTATCGGACTTACACCCCGCGGCAACATTTTGCTCTCAGTCGATGAAGATGGCCATGCTATCCTGACCAATGTCCATCGCCGCATCTCCATCTACCACTTCTCCTTCCGCGCATCCGTCACAGCCCTCGCATTCTCCCCCTCCGGACGCCATTTTGCCGTTGGCCTAGGCCGAAAGATCGAGGTTTGGCACGTCCCTTCCACTCCCGACTCATCCGCCGAAGGCGAGCTGGAATTCGCTCCTTTTGTGCGATATCACACCCACACCGGCCACTTCGACACTGTGCAGCACATCGAGTGGTCCAGCGACTCCCGGTTCTTCCTGACAGCCTCCAAGGATCTCACGGCTAGAATATGGAGCTTGAACCCTGAGGAGGGCTTCACGCCTACTGTGCTGTCGGGCCACAAGCAAGCCATCATCGGCGCTTGGTTTTCCGAGGACCAGGAGAAGATCTACACTGTCAGCAAGGATGGTGCTGTTTTCGACTGGCAGTACGTGAAGCCCATCAACCGCGTTGCTGAGGAAGACAAGATGGAGGAGGAGGACGACGCGGATATGCGTTGGCGCATTGTAGAGCGCCACTACTTCATGCAAGGAAGTGCTCATATCCGATGCGCTGCTTTCCATCCTGAGACAAATCTTCTCGTCGCCGGTTTCTCCAACGGTCTCTTTGGACTCTACGAGATGCCCGACTTCAACATGATCCATAAGCTCAGCATCTCTCAGAACGATATCGACTTTGTCACTATCAACAAGAGCGGAGAGTGGCTGGCCTTTGGCGCTTCCAAGCTAGGTCAGTTGCTGGTCTGGGAGTGGCAGTCGGAGTCGTATATTCTGAAGCAGCAGGGTCACTTTGATTCGATGAACTCGCTTGTCTACTCTCCGGATGGTCAACGGATCATCACCACTGCCGATGACGGCAAGATCAAAGTCTGGGATATCCAATCCGGCTTCTGTATCGTCACATTCACCGAGCACACCAGCGGCGTCACGGCCTGTGAGTTCGCCAAGAAAGGCAATGTTCTCTTCACCTCGAGTCTGGACGGCTCCATCAGGGCCTGGGATCTCATCAGATATCGAAACTTTCGAACATTCACAGCACCCACGAGGTTATCTTTCTCGTGCATGGCAGTCGATCCCAGCGGCGAGGTCGTGGCTGCAGGTTCATTAGATTCCTTCGACATTCACATCTGGTCCGTCCAGACCGGCCAACTCCTGGATCAACTGTCAGGACACGAAGGCCCCGTCTCCTCGCTAGCATTTGCACCGAATGGCTCTTCCCTTGTCAGCGGATCTTGGGACCGAACAGCTCGAATCTGGTCCATCTTCAGCCGGACGCAGACGAGCGAACCTTTGCAGCTTCAGGCCGACGTTCTCGACATGGCCATCCGACCGGATTCGCTACAGCTGGCCATCTCAACACTCGACGGACAACTCACCTTTTGGTCCATGACGGACGCCGAGCAGGTCTCTGGAGTGGATGGACGAAGAGACGTTTCCGGTGGACGCAAAATCACCGACAGGAGGACGGCAGCCAACGTTGCCGGCACAAAGAGCTTCGCCACCATCCGCTACAGCACCGACGGTAGCTGTCTTTTGGCCGGCGGCAACAGCAAGTACATCTGCCTGTACTCCGTGACCACCATGGTGCTGCTCAAGAAGTTCACCGTCAGTGTAAACCTCTCCCTCTCGGGAACCCAGGAGTTCCTCAACAGCAAGCTCCTTACCGAGGCCGGACCTGCGGGCGACCTGGATGACCAGGAGGCCTCAGACCGAGAAGACCGAGTCGACAGCTCGTTGCCCGGTTCAAAACGCGGTGATCCTTCAGCGAGAAAGAAGATTCCTGAGGTCCGCGTCACCGGCATCGGCTTCTCTCCCGCCGGCACAGCCTTTTGCGCCGCCTCGACCGAGGGTCTCTTGATCTACAGTCTGGACCAGGATCTCCAATTCGATCCTTTCGACCTTAACATGGAAATCACGCCTGCGTCTACCCTTGCCGTTCTCGAGACGGAGCGCGACTACCTCAAAGCCATCGTCATGGCCTTCCGCCTCAACGAAGCCGGCCTTATCAAGCGCGTCTTCCAAACCATCCCCGCCACCGAAGTCTCCCTCGTCGTCGCTGGCCTCCCAACAATCTACGTTTCCCGACTCCTCCGCTTTGTCGCCGCCCAGACAGAAGAGTCCCCCCACATCGAGTTCTGTCTTGTGTGGATCAAGGCTATCGTCGACAAGCATGGCGCGTGGCTCTCGGCCAACCGCGCAAAGGCCGACGTCGAGCTGCGCGTGGTTGCGCGTGCTGTGGCGAGAATGAGGGATGAGATCAGGAGGCTTGCTGATGAGAACGTGTACATGGTCGACTACTTGCTGGGACAGGCTGAGGAAAAGGCTGGCAAGAAGGAGACAAGATCACTGGATGGGCCTGGTGGCAAGGGTGCTGATTTGAAGTTGTTAACTGCCGATGGCGATGGAGAGTCTGAGGCATCTGCCGACGACGAATGGATTGGACTAGACTAAATTTAGACGGGCAAACAAAATTCATAATACCCACGCATTATCTTGACCCTCCTGACCATCTCTTGATCGATATTATGTCATGTCTCATAGCTTGACCTCGTCCACCTTCGGAATCTCATCCCAAGCCTGATGAAACCCAGCTGCCCTCACCCATCTTGTCTCAGCATTCTCATTCCCATCCAAGAGAACGTATGCAGCCTTCAACCAGTCATCCTGTTTCTTCATTCTGATCCATTCCCTATCCTGATATGGTTCTGAAGCTCGTTGAATCAACACCAGGGCTCTGGCCAACTTGACCGCGTGACCATCGTCGGGGATGCGATGGAAACGCGGGAAAAGATCTTCCGACTGGTCTACCAGCTTTGGCGCATCTTTGGGTGTGTAGTCACGGAGAAGCTCGGGTTTCAGGGGCACACAGCCGCGTGCTATGTACTCGACCAAGTCCATACGAATCTTGTACTCTAGGAACTTGGTTTTGATAGATGCAGGGACCCAAGACTGCTTCATGAGGTTGAGGAAGAAGGGTACACTAGTAACGTGATGCCTGCGTAGGGTTAGTGTTGTAATTAAAGAGCGAGTAACTACAAAAGGGCTTCACTTACATGAGAAAAAAGTCATACTTGGGGACATGAGGAGGATGAAAGGCCGCTGCTGAAGCGACATAGGCAGCGGTATGCGCCATCTCAACCGTCCTCTCCTCTAGCTCTTCCTCATCAATTCTTACACGACTGGCCAAAGTGACCATCTCATCAAAAGCACGAGCCAAAACACCGTCGAATATTCGCTGATTATCTTCCCAGCGAGCACTTGTCTTGAGTTTCTCGCTGTTGTTGATTTCATCATAGAGGTCAAGAACACTTGTCATCTTTGGCGGCGCGGATGAAGAGGCCGCTGCTTCGGCTGCACGAGTGAGGAACTTGTCGAGCTTGGCCTCGTGAACAGCAGTTTGCGCCAGAGCTGTGGCTACCAGTTCAGGCTGCTCCCACTCCATGGCGTAGAGAAGCTGGATAAGCGGGTGAAGCAGCCCGCCAAACAAGCGACTTTGCATATCACGAGCTCGTGCGTCGTCATTGAAGACGTATTCGCTGAGAACATTCTGCCAGCCAACTCTCTCAATCTCACGCTGGAAGAAGCGCAGGAAAGCGGCGTAGTTACGACCTTTGCCAAGGTGGTCTGTCCAGTCTTGGCCATGCTGGAGGTCCTCGATCACGTCTTCCTTGGGAGACATGGCCTTGAGCTGGTAGCCCACATTGTGATCGTAGGCGTCTTGCAGCGCCTTGGTCGATGCGCCTGTGCCGTAGAGTGTTAGAAGATGGTGGATGATCTAGTCGGGAAATGTTAGTATTAGTGATAGTGTAACGTAACACATAAAGTTGTAACTCACATGGTCGTGAAAGCCAGAGGCATTGAAAAATACGTGATGTTTCTGTCAGTTGTTAGTAAGTTCTTGAGCTTCAAGTTATAATGAGTATGTGGTCACTTACATCAACATCCTGCTGGAGCAGTTCCGAGACCTTGATTGCCTCATTATCTCCCAGCTTCAACCCCAACAACCCTGAGTCCTGAGGCTGGACGTGTATCTTGAAAGGCGAGGCCATTGTGTTTATCCTTTGGTATTTGATTACTGAAGACGTAAGTCCTGCAGTCCTGGAGTGAATCCTCAAAGCTCGAGCAGCCAACATTTACAAGTTGAGAAACAGTGGTTTTATATAGCCAAACACATCGGTAACAGTACAAACCTAAGTAGACTCAGGTAAGAAAGACATTTGGAATCATGAACCTTGTCATATTAAACTTGTAGGTGTAAAAAGGAAATGGATGGTGGTGCTGACAAATGAACGAACCAGTCAAAAGAGACTCCGAATCTACCTACCTTATTGAGAGTAAGAATCGCCCAGTTAATAAGCCGAGTTGACTAATAAGACACCTTCTTCTAAGTAGATTTCGGAATGTAGAGTTGACGTGGAAGCATGTAGTAGGTGCGTCCTTGCACCTCTGTGATCTTTTGAGTAGGTGCTAGATTGAATGGTAATAATAAGGTAGGTAAAGGCAAGAGGCAAAACTGCAAGTGTGTTGTTGAAGGAAAGTCTCCTCTAAATATTACCCCGGATTTTCCAAAGGCAAGGATGACATCACAATCGCGTATGTGCCCTGAGTAGTGCTATTTTCGAGCTAATTTTACCCTGGCAAGTTTGACTAGACTGTCAAGCTTGGTAATGCTGGCTTTTCTATTCAACGGCGCGCACATGATAAAGCAATTCCACAACAATATGTGTAATGAATTCAGGCTATCAAAGAGCCGTTTGAGCAGTTTATCTACCCGAACATTATATACCCTCTGTCTCGTTTCTCCAGCATGACTAGAGTTTCTTCCATCCTGACACCGTCTATTTTTAAGAAACAATATGGGAATTATTTATCGTCATCATCGCATCACAGACAAGACCAAGCATTTAAGCCTTGCGCTTCTTGTTGGCAGGGCTGGTCTCATCGTCGTCCTCGTCCATCTCGTCACCTGACAAGAACTCGATGTCGCTCATCTCATCAGCGTCCTGGGCGTTGGCTGTTGTTGAGGTTAGTAGGTGTCTTTTGGATACTTGTAGACGGGTTTAGAACACCCTAAGTAAAAGAAACTTACTGAAGTACTTGATGGCTCCGGGCCAGACGTCCTCGGCGATGCAGACAGCGACGTCGTCGGCAGTGGGGAAGATCTCGAGCTCGTATTCGTCCTCGTCGTCATCCTCATCGTCGTCATCGTCATCCTCGACCTCCTTGCCGGCCTTGCGAAGCTGACGCTTCTCTTGGGCGATCTTGGAGGCTTCCTTGTCCTCCTCGGGGCTGATCTTGCGGCCGCGGAAACCGAACCAGGCGAAGAAGCTGACACCACCGAGGCCGGTCTCCTCCATGAGGGCCAAGAGCTTCTTGGTAGTCTCAGTCTCACCAGTCTTTCCGGCCTTCTCGTCCTCCCAGACCTTCTGGACCAGACCGAGCATACCGTTGGTCAAGTCCTTGCCCTCCTTCCACTTGATGTCGACGGGGTCACTGACGAGACCGGCCCAGCCGTCCTTGGCGTTGCGCCACCAGAACTTCTTCTCGAGGACCTTGTTCTCAAAGTATTCGTTCTCACTGAACTCCCACTTGAAAGAGACGCTGCGAGGGTCGCCGTTGGGAAGCTCGAAGCGCTCGACAGTCAGGTTGGTAAGGGCACTGAGGAGGAGAGCAGAGTCCTGAGGCTGGATGTACTCGTCGATATCCGGGGGAGACTGCTCGAGGACCAGAGGCCAGAACTGGGGGATCTTATTGACGACCTCCTGGCGCTTGGCGTAGATGTCCTTGGTGAGCTTTTCCTGCTGGCGGACTGTTTGATAGTTAGATAGTGTCTGTGGAATTGTCCGAAGGTGTGCAAGAAATGATGTACGGCGCAAGTGATAGTAGCATCGCGGATCAAAAGTAGATGGGTAAGGGATGTGAACTTACGGATCTCAAGCTCAACCTCCTCGAAATCATCCTCAATATCCTGAAGCTTCTCGTAGGTAACGAGGGCCTCCTGGAGCTGAGCGTCTTGCATATCACCGGTAGACATGGTTGTGATTGTGTGGGGGATATGAAGGAAAGATGCGGTATGAAGTTGGTATGAGAAAGAGTAGAACTAAAGGAACCAAGCTGAGAGACGACAGTATGTATATAAATGCAGGAAGAAAAAAGTTTTCTCCGGAGGGGACAATCGGAGAAGACGGTGTGCAGTAAGTTTAGCTCAGCAAAGTAGAAGCAGTAGCACTAAAACAAAACAAAACTGCACTCTGCACGACAGGCAAAAAGAAAAAAAATGCACAGCAACAGAAATATTTTCTTGGTGGGGTTGTGACTGATGTCATTGGCCTGTCGCCAGGACCCCTCAAGACCCCTGCCTTTTTCGCCTAAAGCCCCGCCACAGAGGAGCCAGTGGCCCAAGCCCACTAAGAGCTTGCACAAATGCCGGGGCTCTAGTGGGTGAGATGCTTTGGATCAACGTCCAACTCCACTGAAACCCAGGCCCACGTGCAGGGGCAGGTCCTTGGGAAGGAAATAATCTTTTGGGGGTTGCGCGCGCCTTCTCGGGATTTGGTGGGGGGAAGGG
>JABFEV010000967.1:0-18498 GCA_013618395.1 Fusarium domesticum | reverse complement strand
CCCCCCCCCCTTTGTCAAAAGCACGTAGCTGATATCTTCAGGTCCTGATCTGGAACGGCCTAGCTGGAGGCGACAATGAGTACTGTGCCATCCTCGTAGCCATCAACTCCATTTTGCAAATGGCCCTGTACGCACCGCTCTCCGTCTTCTTCATCCGCATCATAAGCGGAGAACAAGGAGCGACTGACGTTTCGTATACGACCGTTGCTATTAGCGTTGCCGTCTTCTTGGGTATCCCGCTCGGAGCTGCGGTTATCACACGATTCGCACTGCGTGCCTTGGCCGGACCAGAGTGGTACGAAAGGGTCTTTCTTCGGTTTGTCTCGCCGTGGTCACTCATCGGCCTTCTTTACACGATCCTTGTATTATTCGCTTCGCAGGGACACCAAGTTGTGCACCAGGTTGTCTCGGTCGTTCGTGTCGCCGCTCCACTGATTGTTTATTTCATGGTCATATTCTTTGCGACCTTGCTGATCGCGCGACGTGCTGGCTTTGGATATCCGCTTGCGACAACACAAAGTTTCACAGCGGCGAGCAACAACTTCGAGCTGGCGATTGCCGTGGCCATCACCACGTTCGGGCCTGGTAGCGACCAAGCACTCGCTGCGACGGTGGGTCCGTTGATCGAAGTTCCAGTTCTGTTGGCGCTGGTCTATCTTGTTCGTTGGTTTTCAAAGCGATGGGGATGGGATAAATGACTGTTGCAACGTGGGTTTGAGTAATAAGAATAGGTAGACAGTTTTGTGAACTGTTCAATATACTTGGAAACACATCAAGTCATCTCGTCCATAAGTTGAAGCAAGTCTGTATTCCGGACCATGCAGTCCTGGTTCTCTGCACACCCTAGGGAGGCCTGAGCCAAAGAGGTATCAGGATGAGCACGAAGTCGAGCGAGAATAGTAGCAGCCTCCATACAGTGCATTTTATTCAGTGGCTTTGAGACAGCTACTTCCTTTGCCTGTCCGATCATAGGCTGTGGGCAGGATGCTGATCGGTTGTCCAAGGAGGAGAACGTTGTCTGGTTACAGTTGGCAATCGGCTGTGGCTTCCGGCGGGCCGGGTGTTGCGACGCAGATAGCGGACTGCATTCAGGCCGAGTTTGAAGCTGGTGAAGAGGTTGTGGTAGCATGGTCTGTAATTCGATACTGTACTCCTTCATGCGCAGAGTGGTAGGCGGTTGACCATGAGATGTAGCTTGAGACGACGGAGACAATGAATCGGTAGCCGCCGGTGAAAGGTGACGTGACGTAGACCGAGACGTATAGACAGCCGAAGGAGCCGTGTCAATTCTGGTTGAAGAGCCCTGCTCATTCGTCCTCGAAGCAGCCAGGTGCGCCTCAATCTCACTCTGCGCAACGCCGTGGGAAACTAGCATCTCACGCAGAGCCGCATTCTCAGCCGCGACGACCCTTGCAACGCGCTGCATCTCAAGCGTGGCCCGGGCATCGCGGGTCTCGAACTCGCGCACACGGCGCTGAAGATCCTCCAAAAGTTCACGATGGCGAGCACGAGAGCGGCGTTGATTCTCGCGGTTGAGAGCGAGTGATTCAGGTGTTCGGTTCTACAGGCTGGTCAGTACTCTTGGCGGCGAAGGGGGATTAACGAGGAAGGTGAAGTACCTTTCGGGGCATCGGTAAGATTGGGGTTATATACACACGAGAACAGCAGCGCAGTTGAAGATATCTTGGGCAGCGTGCAATGGGGTTGAGATGATGGGCAAGCTTGTGATTATGATGAGGTTGAAAAATCCCTACTTGACGAAAATCGGTAGAAGAAATCTAGGCGCCTCTCATCTAAGTTTTCCAAATCTTCAAATCCCCAACAACACGGATTCTCCTACAATATTCACCAATTCGTCATGAAACTATACCAGACAAATATAGTAGCATCGATTTATAAATAACAATTCTATCTTCGATAATATAGCTGCTTGTTCAGCTAATCCTAGGCAATGGATTACAAACTCACCCACTGTATTCTCCGCTCTCCAATGGCTGCCTGGCAGCTCACTACCCAAAGAGGCAACGCTTTGAGTTATCCAGCGTCCATCTTCAAAATCTCAACCCCACAACTTCCATCATCATTCTCTCTCAAAGTCTTCCAACGTCCACGGCCCCCTATTGAATCCCTTCTTACCAGCGGCTAGACAAGAACCATTCAAATATACATTCTACGCCAGGCATACTCTCGCCGCAATGATCTGCATAGCCTGCCGCGTCGCCATGCGCTCCCGCGCCCTTCCCCTGCGCTCCGTTGCCCAAACATCAGCGACTCTCCTCCGATCAACCAAGCCCCGAGCATCCTTCCCCACGCCCACGACTCGCGCATTCTCAACCTCACTCGTATTCCGAAACTCTGCCGTCGAGGACCTCGATCTCCCGTCTATGACACCCGCCGAATCCGCTATCGCCGACATACTCTCCGAGAAGCTCTCGCCGACGGAGCTGCTAGTCCAGGACGTCTCTGGTGGTTGCGGCAGCATGTACGCCATCGACATCACCTCTGCTGCGTTCAAGGGACAGACTATTCTGAAGCAGCAGAGGATGGTGAATGCGGCTCTGGGAGATCTGGTCAAGGCATGGCACGGAGTGCAGATTCGGACAAAGGTGCCGCCGCAGGATGCTTAAGGGGATGCGAAGGGTGAAAGATCAAGGCAAAACGACAGTTTCTGGTAATACATTGTATAATCATGGCAGAGAAGCCAATGTACTAGAAGAAGAAGACGCGGAAACGAGTATGGGATTCCTTTGTAAGGACATGAAAACTAAGAAGGGGAAGACTGGCTTCAAACTGTGCAGTCCAGCCTAATACTGTACGATGAGCGATGTGGTTATGGCCAGCTGGCATAAAGATCGGCAACTGTACAAGAGAATGCGGAGGCATTGCATGTATTATCTACCGCGAAGACGAAAATCTCATCTATTTTCCTAGACGCAACCATGTTGGTGCAATCATGCTCAAATATTGGCTCACATCGTTTGCCGAGTTGTACTCGATGGCCAGGTTCCCTATAGTACTTTGCAACTCATGATAGGAGGACGTCCTTGCTCAGATGCACAGGCTCAGCGGGTATCCTTGAATTACCCACATGTCATGTATATACTTCACTCATAAACCACCATCAAGCATGTGAATGAAATGAAAATTCGCTATTATTGACCATCTAAGGTAGTGTGGTATGCCGCATCCCCTATACGCTCCCGAACCTCTGCCCTGCTGCGAGGACTTTGAATACAGATAGAGACCAAAAAAAACGGAGAATGATTGTCAATTTTCAACGCGCCATTCCTTTCCGGACCAACAAAATAAGAAACATCAGCCGCATGGGATTCAAAAATTAGACAGATTAGACATTCTGATCTCCGTTGGGCTTCTCAGTCAAACCGGTGCCAGGAGTCCGCTTCTTAAGGGCAGCATCACGGCGCCATTCAAAGACGGTCTGGGGCTTGGTCTTGATGGCATTGCGAAGATGCTCATCGCTGCGCTTCATCCAAACACCGGCAGGGGCACAGCTGACAGGGTAGAGAGGCATGTTGTTGCCACTGAATAGGAAGGCATCCGGCTCGCGCTTATCGTAGGACGCAATGACGTCCATATCAGTGGTAATCTGGTCGCAGTAAATCTCGAGAGGCAAATCGTTGACATCGTTACCGAAGGGGTTCTCAATCTCCTGACCGATGAAGAGAAGACCGAAGATGATGTAGGCCGCAGCAACAGTGGCGGGGATGGCAATCCAATCGAGGAGGTCAACCAGCTGGAAGGGAAGAAGGAAGACATAGACGAAAGTGATCTGGCTAATGGCGATCGTGTAGGCGATGGGAAGGGGAGTGCTTAGAACACGCTCGCAATTAACCATGACATCGTTCATGATGGTGATGCTGTTGTAAGCAAGGGTCTGCTGCATGGGCACAGGAAGCTGCTCGTTGGCGGTTATCTTGTCGACGATGACAGCAAGATGGCTGAGAATCTCCAGAGGAAGGTTACCGAGAGGTTTCGTCGTCTTCTTGAGAGCCTTGCGAGGGTTGCTGGTAGCAAAGGAGAGTCCTAGGTACTCGCCAGCAGATTTGAACATGTTCTTCTTGCCTAATGCAGCTTCGGAATCAGCACTTGTGGCATCTTTGGCAAAGGTGTTGAGGTGGCCGATGAGATGCTGGATGTCCGGGTAGGCAGTGTAAGGCTCGAAGCGCAGGGTATGCTTGAGAGCAACGGAAAAGGCGACAATGAGGTTCATGGCGCTGATCTTTTTGAGGAGGAGCTCGCGGGGATCTTGGTCAGCTGGTTCAGTAGCATGAATCCAAAAGACTCGGCCAAGGGTCTGGGAAGCGTGGACGAGCTGACCCCAGTATCGACGACCTTCAGCGTAACGCTCATAGGCAGTCGAAGACCGGAAAGACAGACTCAAACCGACAACGAAACCGAGAATAGTGAGAAGAACCGAGTTGACACCAATGGGGTGGACCTTTTTGTTAATGACAGTGACAGCAGTTGACCAACCACCAATCAGCAAGAGCGGCACAATCAGTTTGGGAATGATAGACCCGTGCATCTGCATAACTAATGGCCATTTTGAGTGTTTTTGAATGTCTCGGGGACCGGTGAAGTAGTCGTCAATGTCCAGAGACGTCTGCTTTCGGAAGAGCTGGGGGTTGATCTCGATGTTTGGCGAAGGAGGAGAGCGCACTTTCTCGAGAGGAATCTCTAAGCTGCTAAGGCGCTTGGGATCAATCTGGAGGCCTTGGAGGCGTTTGTTGGCGGGCTCCTGGGTAGTAGAAGCAAAGTCTTGGACCTTGGTAGTGTCAATGGTAGGACGGCTCGTGGCCGTGGCCGCAGAGGAGTGTGAGTGGGAATCGCCCATTCTGGTTGTGTTGGAATGGAAGAGACTCGTGAGTGTCAAGTTGGAAAATATGAGAGAAGGTGATGTGGCGATGATCCTGCCAGCAGGGTGCGAAGGAGAGGGAGGTCTCAGTATTGAGTGTTGACAATGGTAACAGAGATGCCGTTTGACATGGAGCACCGATATCAAGGAGGAAGCTCCGAGAGAGACAATGATCAGAATGAGATTCGATCGAAAGAGAAGGAAGAGAATAAAAATATGGAACAAGGTTGTAGGGGTAGGGAAGAAGCCTATATAATAATGAACGAAGGACAAAGAAAACAGACGACTGGAGCAGTCTGAGAATATTACCAAAGTACAATTCGAACTTGGGATGAAGCTGATGGGAGAGAAACAGGAGCGACTCGCAGAAACCAACACCAAGTGGAGCCCCACCAGTGCCGCTACCACACAAAAGCCACTCAGGGACCCATTGCCCCTAACTTCAGGGCAGGGTCGGCTGTGTCATTGGCTCCCTTCAGGGGTCTTCGGGACACCCACCTTCCCCTTCAAAGACGTTGGGGTTTCCCTCTTATGCCCTGAAGAGGTTACGCGTAGCGGCAGGGCCCGCCTGGGCAAAAGGCTTGATGCGTTGTAGCGGCGGTGGTGTGGATTGAGCCCGCTCACACTGTGCCTGGACAGGCACCTCGAAGCAACCTAATAACGCCATCAGCGCCAGGGCATAGAAATCGTTGTTTGAGGCTGTCCACTAACTTCCTCTCGGACAACCAGACCATGAAACACTGTTGGGAGGGGGGGGCCGATCCTTATTGACGAACAGGGCGAATGGTACATGATTTTATCTCGATGATCGTGAAAGGTAGTGTTAAGACATTGATGTGGTAGTGATCGGTCTAACAAGGTCTCGCATTCGGGCTTTATCATCAGAGGCAAGTCTACTGTTGACGAGCAGCGAGACACTTACATCTTGATACAAGACACGCCACTATTCAACATTGCGCTTGATGTGGATGTTCAAACAAGCTTGCATTACAGGCCTGACGGTCAACGTCGTGAGTGTGAAGAGTGTGATATATGACTCGCACATTTGAAAAGTCTGCGAATAGTACCAAATAGGACCTGTGGAGAATATCTCATTCACGACGTCGTGACTAAATTACCCCCTGAAAGCACAAGTTATTATAAACGCGAAAGGGGGGATTTGCACAGCCCCCTCTGTGTCAAGGAAAAGGGGAGCCTTGGTCAAGACAAACAAGGGATGTGTTGTCCTAGGTAAGGATTATTTAGGCTCACAAGGTAAAGTTTGCCTTGGTTAAAACCCGAACTAGTGACCAGGGGGTTTCGTGATGACTGGTGTAGCTGGGAATATCACACCGAGGTATGTCTGCCATGTTTATACACAACTAGTAATTTGCCAAATACCTTGGAAGATGCTCCTACTATGTTGTATCGTGATAGGTCTATGTCTTTGTGGCACTCCGGGGATGGCTTCTCCATACCCTCTGACCATTGTTAACCTTGACACACAGTATTTCACACAGTCTACCTCGTAAAGAACATCCTGCCCCTCTCCCCAAGCAATCTCATAACAGAGAGCAGAAGAAGGAAAAAAGGATTTATTATCTCCAGTGTGAGTAACATCTCCACCAGCGGACAATGCGTTGCGCTAACCAGTACCAAGCTTTCCCCACTTCCATGTTTCCAATGATCTAGTCTTTCTCTTATTTCTAAATCTTGTTTTGTGGAAATTCACTTCTCCTTTTTTTTTTTTTTTTTTTGCCTCTTGTTACTATTTATATGTCCTATGCTCCGCGGTTGTTTGTCATCCTTTCGGTGTTCATGCCAGTGAATTTCCAACATGAACTGGAACTAGGAACATCTATTCTTTAGAGATTTATGCAGCAGCTATGAAATTCACTCATCAGCCCTAATGCAGACCCGCTTGATGAAGGAACAAGCCAAGCAAGTTTGGCCCTCAGACCATGCCAGCAAGGGTTGTATTATTCGGGCCTTGCCTTGGTTTGTAATTACCTACTACTTGGCGGTGATGCAGTCAGCCGCAGAGATAATGACTACCCAAGCGAGGATTGGCAAATTTGAAAGGCGCTTCTGGCCTCGATCCTTTCGCTCCATTTCCAGCCTAGCTTCTGTTGCAATTTTTGAGAGCGAGCGCACGAGTAGATTGCTGTCGTTTGTGACTGTAATACAACTATTTGAGTGCTCTAGTGTTAGGGGCCTCCTTAATATTAAGTTTCAGAAAGACATTTTCGCTATTGCGAGGACTTTTGACTGCTTACCCATAAATATACAACTTACGACCACATACGGAGTAGTCAGATCATAAGCTTTTCTTCGATAATCAAGTCAGTCATCAACAGCCCTATCGACTAGAAGTGAAACAAGTAGTATCTTGTTGACGCGCTAAGTGTTTGTAGACGTTTTGTTCCAGGGCAGCGTTTCGCCTATCAAATAGAGAACGACAAAGACCTCTTGCTCAACAACATACAATATGACGCCTTAGGCGTTGCCGAATCAGCAAGTCATTTCTCTCTATATCTCTATCTCTTGCCTCGGTGTATCGAACAATGGTTTCATGTGCTTTGGGGAGAGTACGCTTTTAACATGCTGCTCATGACTACAGGTTTGATGATATTACACCCGTGCTTTGTGGCGACCTCTCACGCTCCTCGGCCGCATCACCAATTTTAGGGCATCGTGGTCGTACATCTCATCACAAGAGCTCCGTTCGTCTCACATTACAATCCGTTACTGTAATATCCAGAAAGATCTCGCTTGATCATCTGAAGGTTGCCTCTGCGGTACGCTGCAAGAGTGAATGCCCTTTAGACCGTGGTCGTTTCCAAGTGTAGGCATTGTGTTGCGCTATTCACTCAGGTCCGTTGAACCGGCATTGCGACAGGACATCTCTATATGTTCAGCTTGACATTAATAACTACCGCACTCATAATGCACTACCGCCAACTACCCACCACATCCATTGACAAACACTACTGTTACCTCCTATGATGCCCATCTAGTTCGATCGGCCTCTGCTGATCCGCGAGTTCCGCCGGTTGAGGGTCCATATAAACGCCCTGCTGCTTCATATGTTGGTCATGGTAGTATTGGTTGATGATCGGTTGTGACAGGGCCCGGTTGGCATTGCTTCTCTTTCTTCGGCGATAGAACCAAAAAAGTAGACCGGCTACTCCCATCACGCCAACTACCGCTGCGGCAACTATACCTCCAATTGCGCCGCCTGAGAGGGCTGGTGATGGTTCGGGTTCGGACGTAGATGTAGGCAGTATGCTCGGTTCGGTCGTCTGGGCAGCAAGGTCCTCAGTCGTGGACTGCTCTGAAGTCGTTTCTGACGATGCTGTATCTGTAGATGTCGTCTCTCCTGACGATGCCTTCGCTGTCCTGTCTTCTTCGCCCTTGGCAGCGACAAGGAGATCACCACGGTTGATGTTGCAGCGCACGTATTCCCGACTAGCCTCGACGTTCGGATCGCAGGTGGTCAACTTGGGACAGCAGGCCTCGGTCTCTCCATCCTTGAGGTTCTTGCATTCAACCGCACTATCCTGTCCGCAAACCGATTGCTGATCGACGTAGCACTTGTCGGACTCGCCACTAATACTGTGTTAGTGAAAGCTGTGGATTTCCTTGATAGTTGTATCATACCCTTCAACACAACACCATCCTTTGCTCAGATGCTTCTCGCATGAAGGGTATTCCTGGCCGAGACGTCCACCTTGAATAACTGTTAGTAATTCGATCAAATTGCCAGAGTATGGTTGACGGACAGCAAAGGGTTTTATCCGGTTTACACTCGGAGTTGTAAGCGCTCGAGCCAAAGGCTTCAGAGCAAACATCGCGCCGGGAAAGTAATCCCAAGTAGGAGAAGTCGTCGATTTCGTCCGTATAGGTGAATCTCTTGTGTAGCGGGATATACTGCGCACTATAGACAGAAGCCGCCAGCAGCAAAACAGCCTGGATAATGAGTGAGACACGCATCGGAACGACCAAGTAGTATTGAGAACAAGAAAGTCAGAGAAGAAACAGACAGGCTTCGACAGCCGCCCGCTCAAGCAGCTTTATCTACCAGTAGCCAAGTGAATCACCAACAAATAGGATGCGCCAGAGAGAAGTGTTTCCAGAGGAGGAAATTTGACGCCAATTTATCACTACAAAACGTGACATTGGCAAGCGACTAAAAAAGTATTGGGCGAAGGATTCTGGCCAGAGGTAGCGCAGCTAAACCAATGGCTTTCTGGAATCAACCCGCTAAGCGGGCCAGCGTGTGCACGACATGACCTGAAGTATCACACACTGGCGATTGCTAGACACAGGTTGTCTGTGATTTGCCGCGGAAGAATCGCCAATGGGAGAAGGACGTTGCAGACTTGAGGTGAGAGGGTTGCTGTTGACGTCGTAGTTAACTAGGTAGCAATGGAAGTGAGAGGTGTTTGAAACAAGATAGTGAAATAGATAGAACGACTCAAGTCACGCAGTATGCGTACCATCATCTCATGTAGGTTTTTGAAGTGTTGCTTGTCAGTCATGAATTTCTTGGTGCTGTGACTCGTGGTCTTGAACAAATGTTATCCGAAGTACCTCGATTTAGAATACTATCATCCTCATATGTGATAATCTGTGCATGAGCATCCAAGGGATATTCATGAGGTATCACTCTGATATCCTCGACTTATTGTGATAGTTATTTTGTATCTCAAGTGTTCGGATCCAGACAAGTCTTGGGTTCGATGTGATTAGGTCAACAGTCATGGTCCGTCCTTGGTTACGGGCCAGGGGAAGCAGCAGCCCAGCCAATCAGAGAGCTCATAGCCCCTTTCTCTCCATCACCCCCCTTTTGTTTCGAATTTTATCTTTCAGTATACTCGAAGCTACTATAGACGCGTCATGAATTAAGTTGTATAAATTTCATCGAGCCACTCCCTAACATTGTCAGTAACGTATAATGGATGCGTTCGAACCGTAGTCGAACGGAGCGGGTGATTAATGATTGCGTCCAGGCTTCTGATGGATTTGTCCACAGGTTCTACCCCATAAATGCTAATTGATAATGTTTCTCAACCTTGTAATCCTTCGTCCAGGATAGGTGTTTGTTACCGCAAATGCCAGGAAATGATGGGTTTGGTTCTTATTCCAACTGTCAAGCTCTAAAGTGATGATGGAGTGAGTTTCCATGGTGTGAGTGGCCGTTACCAAGGCCCTGTGGCTTAGCCCCGCCTAACAGTTCCGGACGCTAACATCACTGGAAATTGAACTAGGAAGCCCGCCAAAGCCAAAGTGTGACGCAGGGCTCTTCATGCCTCGACGCCACAGTTGTTCCTAGACTGTTCTCCCTTCAACGCCAGGCTACCTAGACTAGACGGCCCCTTTACTACAAGTTCAGAGCAAAATTCTGGCTTCAACGACTCCAAATATCGCTACCTTTACCTCTCACGACTTGCCCGTCTCACCGTCGCCGTCCCTCCTTTGCTCCTCTCCGACGCACATCTCTCTCCGCAGCTCTCCAAACCATCGACAACGCATAATCAGACTCGTTCCTTTCTCAATCATGGCCGGTCGGTGGAATGCCCGGCAGCGCGCAAGTCGCGTAAATCTGATCGGCGCCTGTGTCGCAATCATTATTTTATTTTTTCTCTTCCGCGACAGTATATTTCCCTCCTCAAGCTCAAGGGTCTACAGCAACTCATACTCTTCCTCGCTGCGCCTGGGTGATCATGATGTCGAGATGGTCATTGCTAGCATGAAGCATGAGAACGTCTCATGGCTCGACGAATATCTTCCCGAATGGAAGAAGAACATCTATGTCGTTGATGACAACAGGGCCAAGCTCACCGTGCCTCTGAATAAGGGCCGTGAAGCCATGGTTTACTTGACGTATGCGCACCCTCGTCGCCCTAGCGTCCAGAAATTCCCTGACAATAAACTTGTAGCTATATCATCGATCGTTACGATTCCCTGCCTGGAAACATTATTTTCCACCATGCCGAACGATTCCAGTGGCACAACGACAACCCTGATTACGACGCTCTCCCTCTCCTTCAAAAATTTCGTCTCGACAACCTCAAAAAGGTCGGCTACACCAACCTGCGTTGCGTCTGGGTGCTGGGGTGCCCTGTCGAAATCAGACCCATCCAGGACGAAACTCCCGCCAAAGAGGATGAGCCTGTCCATGCCCGGCATGTCTACAAGGCCGCTTTCGAGGAGCTATTTCCCACTTTGGAGGTTCCCGAGGAGGTTGGCGTTGCCTGCTGTTCGCAGTTTGCTGTGCGCCGTGAGACGATCCGACTGCGACCACGTGCCGAATACGTCCGCTTCCGGGAATGGTTGAGCGTTTCTGCCCTGGGTGATGACCTGAGTGGCAGAGTTTTGGAATACTCGTGGCATGGTAAGTCTACTATCACATACGATGCGTTCTCTTCCTTTACCCTCAAAGATTTATATATGCTAACTCGAGGCTTGAACAGTCATGTTTGGTAAAAAGGCAGTCCACTGTCCTAATGCGGCCGAGTGTTACTGCAACAACTACGGCATGTGTAACATGAAGTGCGAGAACGATAAATGCGACGGCCAGTACGTACTCCCACCCTTTTCCACGCTGCCCGAAGGCTGGCCACGTCTAGGCTGGAAGGGTGAGGAGCGTGGCTGGCAAGGTCTGCCTTAAGAGAAGGAACTCGAGGTGGTTTTGGCCTGAAACTGGCCATCTGTACCTGTCTCAACAGGACGTTTCCACAAGGCTTTCAACTAGGTCCCCAGTGGCCTTGCAATACATGCATTTCCGAACATGGTCGTCGGGAGCCAATATCTTGACATTGAAGGAGGGTCATCAAAAAGGTCACATCTGTCTCTGGGACTCTTGAGGGATTCTTAACTAATGGTCCGGGCGTCTGGGGTAAAGGGTACGATAACTTTGTCTGGTTGTATTGAAGTAGCTTTTGCTTGGGGGGGCGTATTGTCATCTTGGTAACGAAGGATCACTAGTGTCATCAGATGGCATTACCTGGGAGGCTGATGGGACCAAGATTTCCCCAGTGGATGCAGACTCCAAGTCATGATTCCCATTTCAAATGATCCTGGGTATGCAGGGTTTGTAATTCCATATTATTACGCTTGTTTATCACGTCCTGGGCCACATCACATTCCAATGGTTGAGCTACGTGCCTCACAAGGAGTAAATGCAATGCAGCAATAAATATGAGCTCCACTCCGCTACAAAAAGATCAGCCCCACCCCCACTTCAAACTGAAGCCAGCTTCCATCTCTGAGAAGCAAACCACAGCCTCAGCCAGACACCATCAGCTTTGCCTGCACATATACCACTTTACGGAGGAGTCCAAGCATCTTTTCAGAGTGACAGGCCATTAAGTATCTCATATACTAGCACGACCTTCGTCATGGATCGTTCACAAACTGTTTCAACGAACCTTATGGGTGGGTGCATTACTTCTTTTCAATCCTCAAGGCTCATCTCATGGACTGACACTACCTGCTTAGACACGCATAACAGACTTGTTGCCGATGTCCTCACTCGATACCGCACGCTTATGATGCTTGCAACCATTCAAGCCGAGGGAGAACGTAGCAATGCTAACCCCGAAACCATTGCTGTGACGGGCATTTCCATGAAGATGGAGTTTGACGCTCTGGTGAGTCGCTCTTAAATTAGGAACGAACCTCTTACAGGGACGAGAGTTAACTCTTCTGTCTATAGTACACTTCTATCAAGGAACTTCTCGCTCTCTCCCGCAAGGTCAAGGAACTCTGGGTCTTCGGTCCTCTCAATAGGAGCGATCCCCAACGTCAAGCAAAAGATGACCGCATCGACAGCGACGTCACAGACGTGTCCCGTCTTCTCGACAGCTTTGACGCCAAGGTCATGCGAGAACTCGCGCAGCGTTGTGGTGGAACGTGGGAACCCAAGACGGTCGCGACGGACGGGTCGCAGAATCCAAGTGGGAGGTAGATGTCGTGTGTCATTTCAGAGGTTCAATTCATGTTTGGCGTTTATGGTTGTAGTGGCTTCCTACGTTGGGGACGGAGTTAGATACCCAAAACTTCAAGTCTATTGACTAGAATTTATACAGAACATCATGTTAGCTGAGGGGGTTTCCAGCTCTTCCTTCGCTCTTGCATGTATAAGCTACTACAGTTACGAAAGGTGGGTTTTAATATCATCAAGGCTGCACTTTCCTTCACTGCTTGTGGCAAATGCCTTCAAAGGAAGGAGCTTCTCGGTTACCTTCTCTTGCATCGCAGCCCTCGTTCATAGGTAACCGACGAAACACTCGTCTTCATTCCCAACTCTTTTCTTACCTCTTCCACGCACTTCTGAAGTGTTTGCTCGTCTATCTCTCCATCCCTCTTCTACCACGATAGCACAACATGCTCACCATTCTCCTCGTCGCCGTTTTCGGCATCGTTGCCTCCCTCGGTCAAGCTTCGTACGGCTCTGATTCTGACAAAGAGTTCGAATACTGGGGCTGTGCTGAGGTCGATCCAACAGGTTTTGATCCTCCAATCCAGTTTATCGACGACGTGAGTCCAGAGGCATGCCAGGCTGTTTGCGCCGGTCAGTTGCTCGCCGCCATCTCCCCCGAGTCAGTATTCTCCAGATCTGTGTGTCAGTAGTCATAGCTAACGTGTACGCAGTGGCTGCCGCTGTGGAAACAACTCCGAAGCCATCATGGCTTTGGACGAGGGTGCTTGTGATCACCCGTGTTCCGAAGACCCCAACTCGCCCATGTGCGGTGGCTCTTGCAAGGAAACAGTCCCTCCAATCTCGAACATTTTCGTCATACGTCCCATTCTTGTCAATGATGAGGATACCGTTCCTGCTCCAGCTAACCCTCCGACGCCACCAAACGACGTTTCCTCCTTGCTTCCAACGCCAATTCAAACAGCTGCCTCTGCAGATCCTGTTGAGACATCTCGGGAGCCTTTGGACCCCTCTCCGCCTGAGAATGAAGTGACTCAAGTTCCCTCGGTACCAGGAGATGTTCAGCCATCACTTACAGAGAACTCTGTCCCGGAAGTTGCAACAGTTTCGATCTCATCTCCGGAGGTCTCCTCCAGCATCTCCGTCGGCACTGCTGAGCAAACCCCCCCTGCACCACCCATTACAGCCCCCTCGGTTGAGTCGTTGCCTTCAAGTATTCCGACAGATTCTAGTGCACCAATCACTTCCGGTATTCCAGTACTCCCATCTGAGCCACCCCCAGAGTCTGCTCCGGTTGAGACGATCCAGACACCTCAGGAGTCTTCTCTGAACAATACTCCTCAGCCAATACCCACAACACTTGTGGTGGACAATGATCCTACCCCATCTGTGGTACTTGTCTCTGGCTCGGGCGTATTTGAAGTTCCAAGTCTTACAAACCTGGCCAAACTTGTTCTCGTGGTTGCTATCATTGCTTGAGCTATGTTGTCACCGGTACTGTGAGATTAATGGTCAAAAGCGATGGGTTCACGGTGGTATTGGAAGCTAATGTTGGTCGGCGGACGGGTTAATAATTTGATGGACAAGTTTGTCAGTTAAACACAAGTTTCGGTGTCTATATCAATAACATTAATTTTGTTTCCTACCAATGATGAGCAATCGAGTACAAGTTCATCTGAGAGTTTTAGGAAAACGGTTATCACTGGTAGTCCTACTGTACGTCAAAAGATATGGCCCCACACAGAGCCTGAATCACCGGGTCGGGGGACATGGCGGGGTACGTCTCAAGTCCCTGGTGGTAACTGACAATCAAGTTCTATTAACAAGCCATCAACACCCGTCAGACCATATCCGAGCTACCTTGAGCCGATTCCGATCGCATACAGTGCACGCTTTGACAAAGTCGATTGACCAGACACCTACACTAAAGCAAAGATGCAGTCTGGCATCTCAGGTACGTCTTCTCCACGTCTCCTGCACTCGATCAAAGCTCACCGCAAGTAGCTTCCCAAGAGCTCCAGGACGAGTTCAACTCGTTGTTGGCTTCCGAAAACACGTTCGGGTTGCTCGCAACTATCCAGAAAGAGTCACTCGTTCCCGTCGTTACCCTACCATCGACCTCGTCATCCTTTACCGACAACCTTGGCAGCCTCCAATCGCACGTCAAGTCCGATGCTGCGCTATACATCATCCTTCGCCGCGATGAGTCGGCTCCTCAATTCTTGGCCATCACCTACGTTCCCGACTCGGCTCCGGTCCGCCAGAAAATGCTGTTTGCGGCGACCCGCCTGACCCTCGTGCGAGAGCTTGGTTCGGAGCATTTCCGCGAGACTATCTTGGTTACAACCCCAGAGGAACTGAGCCCCAAGGGTTTCGAGAAGCATGATGCGCATAACAAGTTGGATGCACCCCTCACAAAGGAGGAACAGACTCTGGGAGAGGTTCGACGTGCTGAGCAACAGGCTGGCTCGGGAACTGGCGTCAAGGAGATTCATCTGAGCAAGAACTTTGCCATGCCGGTTTCTGAAAAGGTGATTGCGGCGATGCAGGAGCTAGGTCAGGGCGGCGGACGAACCGTGACGATGCTGGTGAGTAACAACGACACAGTGCCAGTATTATCGGGACTGACTTGTTTGTTGGTAGAAAATCAACCCCGAAACAGAGATCGTGGAGCTTGTTCCCGAATCACCAACGCCAAACACGATCGGGGAGCTGTCACAGGCGATCTCACCAAATGAGCCGCGGTTCACCTTTTACCGCTTTACCCACACCCACAACGGAACCGAGCAGAGCCCCGTACTGTTCTTCTACACGTGCCCCGTGACACCCGGAACAAAGGCCATCAAGTTCAGGATGATGTACCCGCTCATGAAACGGTCCGTCCTAGAGGTTGCCGAGCGAGAGGCGGGGCTCAAGCTCGAGAAGAGGTTCGAAGTGGAGGAACCCAGCGAGATCACAGAGCAGAGTGTTCTGGATGACTTGCATCCCAAGGTTACGGCTAGACAGGGCTTTAGCCGACCGAAGCGACCAGGACGGTAGAGGGCGAGGTGATGCTGTCTGATAGAATGGAGAATCAGTGTTATGATGTTGCGATGTTGAGTCGCAATTATACAGATACAGTTTAAATGAACAACGGAGACAAGAATAGAGTTATGCATCCCAAGATCGATATCCGAAAAGCTTCTGCTTTGAATATATACGAAAATCAATTGTCCGAGCTACAAATGCTGGTATTTATCCACAAGATGCATGCATGTAAATAAAACTTGAGCCGGCCCTCCAACTCAAGCATGGTATCCTTTCCCTTTTCTATACCCCGTCCCTCTTTGTCTTTTTCGCCCTTTGCCTCATCCCTTGTTGTCCTCGCCGCCGTCACCATGTCACAGGCTTAGTTTCAACTGCAGTAGACCCTTTTCGGCACAGCGCGTTTCGAGCTGGAGGGTCGGTCGAGTAACCAACTGCTACAAGGTGAAGCGTTCCTCGTTGTTGATCGCTCCAGGTCCGGTGGATTGGGCGAGGCTGAAAAGGCAGTGAAGAAATGTCACTCTCTCATTCTTCGTACTTGTTTCCAACCAGAGGCAGTTCGCTCCTTTCTAACTTGTCCTTGAGGTACTCATAGACAGTGAAGGTGACGGCTTGGCCTGGGGCAACTCGCATGATACGAGGAGTGATGCCCTTGTAGAAAGCGTGGAATCCTTCTTGCCTGTAGGTGGGAGGTTAGTATTTGTAAATCAAGGGGGTAGAGAGTACTGGACGTACTTGAACATGTCGGCAGCGATGCGAGAGATTCTGGTCCAGGCACTGGTACCAGCCTCGGCGGGTGTCTTTTGCAGGCGAGTCTTGATTGTGTCGATGGGGGCGTTGCTCAGGGGACCCATGGCACCGGAAACGAGACCGATGACGGTGGTCTGCCAGCCGGGGAGGTTCTGGCCATCAAACTGGGGCTGGTAGTCCTTGAGCCACTGCTTGAAGTAGGTGTAGGCGGTGAAGTTGACGGCCTGGTTGGAACCCTGTCGCAGAGCAGTCAGACTCACGCCGCGGTAGAGAGCTCCAAAACCCTCCTCTTTGACGACAGTGTAGAGGGCGTGGGCGGCGTTGCGATACTTGGGAACGTCGAGAGGGTCAGCCATGGAGTGGTGCTGAGCCTGCAGACGGATCTTGATGACCTCCATGGGGGTCACGACGGCGACGGCCTCGGTGACACCGGCAGCCAGACCGGCAAGGAAGATGGCGCGGCCAGAGACGATGCCAGTAGCGGGGTCGGCGAGGAGCTGCTTGTACTTTTCGAACGAGGTGAAGCGGATGGCCATCTTGGGGACGATGCCCGTGAGGACGGCGCCGAGACCCTTGTACAAACCGAGGGGCGTCTCGCGGCGGACGATCTCGCTACCGGTCTTGATGAAGCCGCGCTTGGGGGTTCCGGGCTGGCGGGCGCGTCGCGAGAGCTGCATGCGAACCTTGATTGTGTCTGTTTTGCCATGTGATTCGACGTTAGAGGAGTGACATCATGTGGGTGGTGGTGGTGGTGGTGGTTGTTGTTTTGGAGGTTTCCGTGTGTAAGTGGGTGACATGTGAAAGCTTACCGAGGGGATGGCACACGAGGGCCTCCATCATACCAGCACCACCACCAGCTATTGAGTAGAGTCAGTATAAAGAATTCGGATGGTATTCTTGAGGAATTGTTTTTGCTAGTTAACTTACCGATCAGGTTAACAGCCGCCGAGGGCGGTTGCTTCTTCCCATTACCATTAGAAGCCATTCTGACCTATCCAATTGCTTCTACCGTCGTTTGTATTATCTCCTTCGGATTACTCCCTTCTTTGTCGAGACCGGAGTATTTTAAAGCTAATGCCGAGGGAATCCGGAGAGAGTTCGGAGATTCGAAAGACGGGTGGAGGAGGAGGAAGAGCAACGGGAAAGAAAGAAAGAGAGAAAGGACTGCGGGGGGGGGAAGAGAGAGAGAAACTGGAGGGGAATAGGAAATATTTAAAGAAGAAGAAGAAAAAGATTACAAAGGGAGAGAGAGAGGGTCAAGCAAGATGAGAGAGACAGAGAGAATGCGCCGGTGAAGGCCATATGATTTACAAGGAAAACTCTCGAGTCACCGGGGTGTTGACTTTTCTAGACTTTCGCTGGATACACACCTCGGGACGTTGGTTCAACCCCACAATGTGCCGACATGGGGAAAAGAAGTTGTACAACAGTTGCAAACGTTGTGTTAGAAGGAGGGGTACGTGTGGTCTCGGGCCAAAGCCGTGGTTATTCTGGAGGAGAATTCGGAGCTTGACCGTTGGCAGTTGTATCATGATGGATGGCCCAAGTTGTTATGGCTTACAGAAAGATGGATTAGATATGAGTTTTTGTCAAAGGATGACATGTGTTGTCTTGAGACTGGAAAACAAATATCCCCAATTCATCCCTCATATCACACGCCCCCCAGACTGTGAACAAGGGGGAGAGCTCCTCCGCAATCCCCCTCATATAGCCCATGATTCTCCCCCAAATCCGGTTTTGAGAAGAAAGATATTGTATGAAACGGTTGTTTTCTAAAGCTTTGCTTTTGTTCTAGTCAATTGGGTTCCTCACTTCAAGCTAAAACAGGAACAGGTGTCGGTCTTTCACAACCGAGACATCAAGAGCTCCCAGCATTAGTGCCTGCTACACTTCGTAGTGAAGCCCCGTCTCCACTGTCCCCGGG
>JABFEV010000966.1:19992-36512 GCA_013618395.1 Fusarium domesticum | reverse complement strand
TAGTTACTAATTTACAACCCTGAAAACAAAATAAAACACTGCTAACAATTTTACAAGATAGTTATTCTGTAAACATTACTTTTTTTTTAATTATGTCTTGGTTATCTATTCCTTCCGGCTCGCAAGTGAGTTATAGAAATGTTTAATAGTCGCTTTGTAATTGTAAGATTAGTGCTCGATGATGGAAATTATAACTTTAGAAGATAATACAGAATGGTAGGAGATCCTTATCCCTTGGACTGCGCGAAAGTTCCGGTTAAAAGTAAAGGGCCTCACTCTGTTAGCTATGCCGAAAGGGGATATCACCGGGTTATCGCAGACGCACCGGGATGAAAGATCCCATGTCTTATAACCCTGAATTAGGGCATGACGAGTACAGGTGGTCATGCGCGAACAAGAAGAGGAAGTACTATTGTCCGAATAACCAATCAGGGGCTAATCGCGCTAATCGGGTTGCGATCGTTACGATTAAGGAAAGTACCCTACGAGCAGAAGGGAGGAGTACTAGTATATAAAGACTACATTTATTAGCACTAGACAGGATAGCTCACTAGCTATTAACACAACTTAGTTACCTTAATTATCTCTTAATCGATTTACCGAAGTGATTAAACTATTACTAGACGTAACATTATTACATCTTTAGTATTGTTCTATTTATTACCCTGTTATATATTAAACAGGAAACCTTTAATTCCCTTATTTACAACATTACAGCAAACCGAACCGTCATACCACGTGACCACCCGATTAGATGCTTTGTACATAATCCAATCCAACATAAACGGGTTATAATTACGCATATAGTCGCCGCCGCCCTTTAGCGTCTTAAATTGCACCTAGAAATAGTAGAAAAGGGTTCTTAGACAGCGGGATAAGTGTGAGGCCAGATAGTACCGAGGATCACCTTATTTGCACTTAGGATATACATCCGGATTAGATTAACTTTACGGGCTAGGAGACAGCCAACGAGATTGTTATTAAGCCTAAAGACCTAGTTAATATCTTCTTTAATAAAGAAGAGCTTATTAAAGCCAACGATAATAAGCTATTATTAGTAATGAGATATTATAACGAACCCGCAATTAAAGGAGAAACTTAGGTTAAGAGGACTTAAAGTCTCTAGGAAGAAGGCGGAGCTTATGTAATGACTATAAAAAACCCCTTAAGAATAAGACCGCATTATAGTTGTTCGATTAGATTAGTAGATAGAAGCTTCGAATAGTTAATAACCCTAAGTTCTTGCTAAAAATAAGTCGTTCTCTCTAGAAAAGCTAATCGTATTTATAAAAGGGAACTTTTGTTAGAGGGTGGATGGAGGTTTATTCTGGTAGTCGGCTAAACTTCGTTAGTGGCGTGGTTAGCGGCTCAGACCAATCTGCCAAGCCGCTAGTTTTCTGTGAACTTATTGAGTGGCTACGGTACATCCTCTTTCAGGGGCTTGTTTTATTTGTTAATAAGGCTACGGAAACAACTATAGGACGAGCGTGAGAGGATGGAATACAGGTGGCCGAAATCTATGCGTTTGCCTGGAAGCTGCTGCTAGATAACATTTAGGCTCAATCATCAGCGGGTGTGTTGTGTGCAATGTGTGGTTATTGTTGGGAAAAAAGGAGAAAGACTTCCTTTAGTGGGGAAAGGAGCGAACAGATAAGGTCGTGACCTCGGTCGTTAATGAGAGTCCTCACATAGCTTACGTGGCCTATCCTTGCTTCTTTCAAGTCTTCGGGCTGCTGTTATGAAACTAGTCGAGTCGTATTGCTAGAAGTAATCAATACACGACAATACACTCAGTCTTGCGGTTAATCTATGTACTCTCTATATTCAGTGCGTGTCGCTCCTAAAAGCCCCAGAAAGGGGTTGAAAGCACATGGCGCAGTGAGGAAAGTCTGGCCTCTGTCTTTTATTCTTGACTTATCTGGTGACGGTGGAGTCGAGATATTCAGACTAAGCCTGGTTGAAACTTCGGAGCCGCCGACGTCTAGAACTTGAAGAACGTCACCGAATGCCATTGATTCGGCGCTACGCTTGTATCTAGTAGACGCCGTGGGGCGGGTCAGGAACAGAAAAGTTAGATGCCTTAATTCCTAACGGCTGTCTTGTCATTTCCGCGATATTGGTGTAGTATTAAAGAGAGAAAGAAAAAAAGGGCAAATATAAAACGTGCTAAAGTCTAGTGTATAAAGACAAGTCATTGTTGATATGTTGTTGATAAGACCTGGCAGACACTCGGCTTCGTTTTCAGCCCATCTGATTGCACCGGGAGTGGAATCACCGTCGCTTGAAGTGGTTAGTTAGTTGGTTGAACTCAAGGGTTTCGCCGCCGTTGTCGCGCTAGAAACGACAAGCTTTCCCACAAACGTGGTTGACCGCCGTGGTGTTTTATTTTTCCGGACCTATTGATTTTTAAACGACCATATTCGATTACAACTCAGGGGAAAGAAATCACATCGTGCTTGACGCTCTTCTCTAGTTGTCTCCATCTTGGTCTACTTCGCGTTAGAAAGCCAATAGCTTCAAACCGAATGGTGCATCCATCCCGAGATTCGTCTGTTTCTGTTGACTGATATGACGGAAAATCGGCTACCTTAGCCTTAGAACGTGGACGAGACCTCGGAATGGCCAAGCTGGCTGATGTACCGAGACGGTAACAGTCTGGCTGTCAAGGTCTAGACCGTTGTAGATGTTAGTCCATTTTAAAGACCTTTGACATATTTATCCTTGTTGAACCCTCATCGTTTGATAAGGTCAGAGGCCATGAAAGTCATTTGACAATCTAGCAACCCTTCTTGTGTTTCTTTTTTTCCTTTCTCCCTCGTCAGTGAGGAGAGCCTGAGGTCAGACACTGATCTGCGACTCGTCATGGCCAGATTATCGGCCTGGCTACTACTCCCACTCTTATGTGGGAGCAGTCTTGCAAAAGAAGGTTCAGTTGTTTCCGAATTTCTTGACTCTTCCTCCATCCGCTCCTTTTCAACTCTTTCTCCCCTTGACACTCGTTTAAACCCCCACGTTCCTTACTCTAAGCTGGTCGTCCGTGACAACAAGGAGAACCTTGAAATTTCGGACAATTCTTCATTCTTGCCTGCAACAACTGGATTCGCGTTTCAAACCAGAGGGTGCAGACCCCGGAAGATCGATACCATCACCGAGGTAGACCTTAGCGTCGGTCATTTGTCTGATGCCTCTCAGCCAACTTCAACGTCTGCGACATCGGACCAATTATTAAGTTTGCTGGTCGATCCCACCGAGACTGGCTCGACCGCAACCCTTGATTCCACAACATCTGGTGGTGGTTCCACGACAACTGGCGGCGATTCGGTTAAAACCAGCGACAGTTCACTCTCTTCTGTTAGCGCTTCAGCTTTCCTTACCTCAACTAAAAGCGGGTTTGACTTGACCAAAACTAGCGAAAGCTTGACCAGTACTGATTACCAATCAACTGAGTCCTACACCGAGTCGACTACCATCTCAGTTACGACTGATGAAGCCTCAACCACGACAGAGTCATCTCATACTACTGACTCGGCCTCATACGATGAAACAAGCACTACAACAGCCCCGACATCGCAACTGTCTGATACAACTACGCTTGGAACTTCCAAGTCTGCATCAGATACTTTCTTGAGCACCTCAGCCTTTCCCACCACATCTGATCTCATCACATCTGCACCACAAAGTACTTTTGAGAGTGTGATTTCAACGACTAACTCTCCTCTAGTGCTCACCGTAGCCGCTGACGGAAGCGGTGACTACACTGCCATCAACGATGCGATCAAAACAGCCCAAGCAAGCGGAATCCCCACTGTTACCATTCTTGCTGGTACCTATACCGAGAATGTCGTCATACAAGCTACTCAAACTGTCACAATTCAGGGTGAGGTTTCAGAGAAGCGCGACTACACTTCAAACAAGGTCGTGATTGAGAATGGTGGAAAGGCCGACCCCGCCTTATCCTTCACTGTGGCCAACGCCGCTGGCGTTACCTGGAGAAACATCAAGTTCTCCAACACCCTAGTAGGAGGTAGTGGTGGTGCTGTATTTCTTCGTGGCTCCAGGAACGCCTTTTACGGCTGCGAGTTTGTCACTGCTGGTATTGCCGCCATCACTGGTAGTTATGCTTCCGCTATGATTGCCAACTCCTACTTGGAAGCCCAAGACAAAGTCATCTACAACTTTCCATCATTGTACATCTTTAAGTCTACTATCACGGCCACCAAGAGCAATGCGATACTTGTCTACAACAAGGGTGTTATATCTGGCTCGACGCTTTACAATACAACCGTTGTGTTTGATACCTGCAGTGTCATACAAAAGAGCGGAACGACCAACACCAAGGTCTACCTCGCTGCTGGTAACGGAGATGGCTCGGTGGCCGTGTATCGAGATACTTCTCTGGCTTCCTTCATTGCTACAACCGGCGTCTACGTTGACGCCAAGACGCAATCCACTCTAAACCAGTACATTGAGTTTGGAACCACTGGTGATGGAAGTTATACTAACCACGTCTCGGACCGTTCCAAGTATATCTCTTTGTTCACTGATGCGAACAACCTGGCACCTTACGAAATCTCGTCATTCTTTAGGACTGTCTACCCTGCCGTTGCTGCGACGGACCTTACTTGGGTGGATTCTGGTGTGCTGAGCGCGATTCGAGCTAGCAATGCTAAAGACTTTGAGAAGGAGGAAGAAACAGTGTCGACAACAACTTCGGAGTACTCCAGTACTACCGCTAGTGCAACATCAACTTCTTCTGTACCATCAGCTTCAGGACTCTCCACCATCACCGCCTCCAGTGTAGCATCAGCTTCTTCTGTATCATCAACAGCTGTCTCGGACCCATGCTCCTTGCCCTCATCAATCCCTTCCACGGCTCTCGTGGTAGGTCCCAAGAGCAATACTTGTGCATCATATGAGTCTATCTCTTCTGCAGTTGCAGCTCTCCCCAACGATGCCACCACTCAGTACATCTATGTTCTTGCTGGAACGTATCAGGAAAAAGTCACCGTCACCCGTGCTGGTGCTACTATCGTTCTTGGTGAAAGTAGCAATGCAGCATCCTACATGAACAACCGAGTTACCATTTCTGCAAACAATGCTGTTCTTTCAAGTGCCGGTGGATCAGCCGGAACAGCAACTCTATCAGCAAACAAGTATGAAGCCAAACTGGTTTCCTTCTACAACATCAACTTTGAGAACTCCTTCGAGGCCACGACAAATAACATCGCTCTGGCTGTCTACGCTAAAGGCACCAAGGTAGCTTTCTACGGTTGCAATGTTGTTTCGTCCCAGGGAACTCTCTACCTTGACTATGGCAACTTCTACTTTAGTCACTCCCGTATTGAGGGAACAACTGACTTTGTTTGGGGCCAAGGCGCTGGTTACATCTACAACTCCATCATTGTCTCTGCTGGTACCATTACCGGCCAGACAATTGCAGCTCACAAGTTCCAAAGTTCATATGGCGGCTCCCAATTGGTGTTTGACCTCTGTGCTGTTGTGCCTTCTGATAGCTCAGTACCCAAAGGAAGCACATACCTTGGCCGAGACTACAGCACCAAGTCAACTGTCGCTTTCGTCAACTCTTATCTCGATGGTCACATTGCATCTGCTGGTTGGAAGATTTCATCTGCTTCGACGTTTACTGGTACCTTTGCTGAGGGCAATAACACTGGTCCTGGTGCAGCCTCATCTAGTGGACGTAGCTCCTCTGCTACTCTTCTGACAGATACAACGTCTTATAGTGCCTCTAGCATTCTCGGAGATGTCAGTTGGCTTGACAAGGACGCCATCGCGCCCTTCCTGGGATGGCCCAAGTCAGTCTATGGATCAGATTCCGTCTCAACCACTGTCACTTCATCCTCAGTCACTTCCAGCACGACTTCCAGCACTGCTTCTAGTGTTATATCTGCTGGCTCGACTTTGACAGTTGCACCATCGCCCACCGGGAATGAGTTCAAGACCATTGCTTCTGCTATCGCTGCTGTTCCTGAAGATGGTCAAGACTATACCATCTACATCAAGGCTGGTTCATACAACGAGCAGCTGACCCTTACAAACACCCCTAGTCATATCATTCTACGTGGTGAGACAACCTTTGAGAATGACTTTACACAGAATCAAGTTCTTGTTTGGTTCCGGCTTGGCTACTCAACCAGTGCTTCCAGAAACGAGGAAACTCCAGTCATCTTCTGGAAGAACACAGCAGGCAAAGGTCTGTCCATGTACAACCTCAACTTTACAAACACCTATCCTCAAACCAGCAGCACTGCTGCTCTGGCGGCTGACTTCTTCGGCCCCAGCATTGCGGCATATGGTTGTGCATTCAAGGGATTCCAAGACACCTTGCTTGTCAACCAGGGCGTTCAAGTCTTCAGTAACAGTTATATTGAAGGCAGCGTTGACTTCATCTGGGGCTACAGCAAGGCTTATTTCCACCAGTGTTATATCGCTTCCAACACCCCCAACGCGTATGTTACTGCCAACGCCCGCAAGTCTTCCTCTTGGGACGGGGGTTTCGTCTTTGACACCTGTAAGGTGACGTACACAAGCAGTTATGGATCTTCGTTCGGAACAACATCCCTTGGACGTCCTTGGTCATCAGATGCTCTTGTCGTGTACATGAACTCATACCTTGATAAGCATATTTCCTCCGCTGGATGGGCAGCATGGTCATCAAGCAGCCCTCAAACATCGGTAAGTAGCTTGTACTATGGAATGAATATCTAGAAACTAACACACGAGCAGAATGTTCTCTTTGGCGAGTTCAACAACACTGGACCTGGAAACTGGACTTCATCCCGAGCAAGCTTTGCGACCAAACTCACTGAGTCTCAGGCCTCAGCCTACACTCTGGGATCCTTCATCGGTAGCACTAGCTGGCTTGACATGAAGGCCTACAACTATGCCCCCAGCTACAGCATTGAAGATGCTACCACATCCTCTCCAGAGCCGGATGCATCAACGTCGTGGCCGTCCCACCCTATTGAAGGCACCACTCCTCCCAAGAACGCTGTTCTTGTGTCAGTAAACGGAGAGAAGTCGGGCTCGTACTCAAGTCTGACCGACGCCTTGGCCAGTCTGCCAGGCGATTCCACGTCTCAAGTCATCTTTATATATCCAGGAACCTACCAGGAACAAGTCCCGTCCATCAACCGACCTGGTCCAGTCACTATCATCGGCTATACTTCCACTAACCCCGGAAAGACATATAGTGATAATCAGGTTACCATCACCCAGGCCAAGGGACTTTCTGTAGCAGGCACAATCGCCCCCGGACGCAGCAATGCTGACACAGCGACTGTGGCTACTGCCAGCTCCAAGATTGCTTTCTACAACGTCAAGTTCATCAACACGGAGAATCTGGATGGTGCAACGCCCAGCTATGTTGCTCTCGCCGCTAGTGTCTACGGTGACAAGATCGGTTTCTACGGGTGTTCGTTCTACGGCTGGCAGGATACGTTGCTCACTGGAGCGACAGCCGGCTACCAGTACTATGAGAGCTGTTACATCGAAGGTGCCATTGACTTCATCTGGGGTTACAGCAAAGCTTACTTCAAGGGCTGTGTTCTCGCAGCCAAGCGTGCCAAGTCAGCCATCATCGCCCAGAGTCGAAAGAGTGATTCTGCCATAGGAGGCTACATCTTTGACCAGTGTTTGTTCACTGAGGCCTCCTCCTCCACTGTTGACCTCCAGCAACTTGTTTATCTTGGACGACCTTACTCTGCATATTCTCTTGTGGTCATCAAGAACAGTTATCTCGACAGTGTCATCCAACCAGCAGGTTGGAAGATTTGGTCTACGACTGATCCACGCACTGATCACATTACCTTTGCTGAGTATGCTAATGAGGGTCCTGGTAACTGGGAGAACAACAAGGCTGCTCGAGAAGGGTTTGGACATGCTACGCTCTTGACTAGTGACACATATGCTCTCGAGGATGTGATGGACAGCACAGACTGGATCGACAAGACTTACTGGGATGTCATCACTACGCCCAAGCCAAGCACACCTGTTACTCCCACCCCTGGTTCAACAGAATATGATGGTACCACCCCACCAGCTGGTGCTTACATCGTGTCTAAGGAAGCCATCGAAGGAGTCACGACATATGATACTATTCAGGCTGCTATCAACGCTCTCCCTACATCCAGCAAGATCACCCCAACGGTCTTCATCTATCCAGGCACGTACAAGGAGCAGATTGTCCTCAGCAGATCAGGAACGACACTCTTCATTGGATACTCTGATTCTCCAGACGATTATTCCAAAAATCAAGTCATAATCACCTACGACAAGGGCATTGACACTCAGGCTGATGCATCAAACTCCGACTCTGCTACATTCTACGCAACTGGAAACTACTTCCAGGCCGTCAATATCAACTTTGCAAACACTTTCGGCACGACTAACAAGTAAGTAGTGCTGTCTCACTTATATCTTCATCATCGCTAACAATTTGATTGTAGTTACGCCAGTCTTGGTTTCGCTGTCAAGAGCAGCAAGTATGCCTCCTTATATGGCTGCCAGGTATACGGCAATCAGGATGCCCTTTTAATCAACGGCAACCTGTTTGCTTACAACTCCTACTTTGAGGGTAACATTGACATGATTTGGGGTTCAGGATCTGGTTACTTCCTCAAGTCCATCATTTCACCCAACCGCGACAAGATTGCTTTGACCGCCAATAAGCGGGCGGATAGCACTTCGACAGGAGGATTTGTCTTTGATCAGTGTACTGTCACTCCGGCCAACGGTGCATCATACTCGACCATCTATCTGGGTCGACCCTGGAGCCAGTTTGCTCGTGTAGCTTACATCGAGTCTGACCTTGGATCATGTATCTCTGCTGCAGGTTGGGATGATTGGACCAACAGTGACCCAAGAACTGCAAACGTCATCTTTGGCGAGTATAACAACACCGGTGCTGGATCATCCACAGCCAACCGTGCTTCTTTTGCCAAGCAACTCTCCGTCGACGACACGGCTCAGTTTGTACTGGGTACTTTCTTTCCCTCTACTAGCTGGATCAACATGACTCTTGTCGACGCAACTCCTTTTGTTGCCTCAGCCGAGGTTGTTACAGGAACTGCGACAGTTTACACAACACAAACTGTGACAACTTCTCAGACCCTGGTGGTTACTACCACAGGAGCTGCCGTCACTGTTACAAGCAAATCCACATCAACTCTGGATATTGGCACGACCGTCACACCTGACGCTACTACCAAGTTCACCACGGAGAAGTCGACCATTACGCAGACGCAACAAGTTACTGAGGCAAATAAAGTCGTCACGTCCCGTTCGACTGAACTGATTGATGTTGGCAAAACTGTCACTCGGGACCCTGTCACCAAGACCTCCACCAACGTCAAAGATGCCACTGCTACTTCTTGGGTTACTACACATGCCAAGGCCGTCACGATAACACAGACTACCACAGGTGCAACAGTAACGCCCAAGTCTGTAACATCGGCGGTGACTGTACTTGAAACTTCTTACGTGACTAAAACCACAAGTCCCAAGGCTGCTACCGTCTCAAGCACAACCATTGTTACATCTGGAACTGGTGGTACCACTACCGTTTCTTTGAAGGCGACAACTGTGTACTCAACAACTGTGAGGACATCAGTCAAGAGAGTAAGCAAGACAACGACCATTAGCTGCATTCCAAACAAGAAGCGTGCCCTCCCAACATTCGAGTCTCGTTCAACGGTTGTCTTTGGTGACCCCTCTGCAACTCTCTCCCCAGGACTTGCTCGGCGTGTGGTTGAGCGTGACCAGGCTTTTGAACATCTCGAAGTACGCGCAGATGGTCTTAGAACGGTCACTGTCACTGTTGTCTCGACTTATACGACCAATCTCAAGACATCATCAACAATCGTCCCTGGCAGCACAACAACAACCACGAGCATCACCACAAAGACCACTGGAAAGTCTAGCACTCTCAAGCCAAGCACCATTCTTCAAGCCACCACTGTCATCGCGACGAAACTCACTACCGTCACGATCCCAGGTTCAATCTCGACAACCACTGTTGTTACTACGCGAGAGACTGGTAAGACCACAACACTCAAAGCTTCCACCACAACTATCGTTGTTGCTGCTACAGAAACAACCACTGTCAAGTCAACCACTACCCTTCCCGCTAGCACTGTTACCGCTTACAAGAGCCTAACGACTACTTTGGCCACTGGAACTGTCAAGGTCACCACTACAAGCACTGCTAAGAAGACCTCTACCGTTATTCTCGACCAAAAGACAGTGACGAAGTGGGCTACTGTCAAGACTACTCTTAAGCCTTCAAGTACAGTGACTCTGAGAAGTACTGTTTCCAAGACAACTGTGTCTACAGTGAAGCAGACGACGACAGTATGGGTGACCAAGACAAGAAAGGGAGCAGCAGCGTGCACAAGTTCATAGACATCTTATTTAATTCTCTTCTTTCCATGGGAGTTGTGACAGATTGTTATCCAGGCAACTGAAGTAGCAATTCAGTGGCACACTTAGCTTGGCCTTTTGTATTTATAGCAAAATTTACTATCTTGGTGATTTTATGAACACTCTAACTCTTTCGTTACAAAGTGGTTTTGACCAGTGCTATATGAATGTGATGGATCCGTAAAACATCCCGAACTTTTTCGTCAATATCTCTGCAGCTCATTTCCGCGTACTCTAGTAATTTACCACTGTTCTTTGCTTCGTGAACTTGGAGCGGGTCGATTTCTTGGAGTAACCGGTCATATAACTGCCGCAGAGCTATTCTCGTCCTCGCATCGAACTGCGATGTGAAACAATACTCTCGAATTGCCGCGTCAACTTTAGGAAAGTTGCTCAGCGGTATCGTGGTCTTCAAGACTAGGAAGTGTCTGAGCCTCCAGATTGAGGGATGTAACTCGTGTTGCCCGACTGGAAAAGTAAGGAATTCACGTAGCTGACAAATCATTGTTCTATGCTGCTGTGACTCAATGTTCTCATCCCGTGTTTTGACCATGCCATACTTGTCCAAGAGCGTTGCTAGAGTGCCGTTTTGCCAGGCTTGCCAGAACTCGGTAAATGAATAAGTAGGCGTATGAGGAATTTTACGGTATTCCACACCAAGACTTTGATTATAGCCTTTACGATATGTGCTACCGCCGCAGTTGAATTGTCTTGGATCTTGGGAGAGATAGTTAGAAGAAGGCCTTCTGCCTCTGCCATTGAGCACACATCGCTCCATCGTCCCTGAATGCTCAAATTATACACAATTTCGAGATCGGATTTATTCTTTTGTTTCAAAGCCCCTTCTTGCTTGATAGTGACCAGACGCTGAAATAACTCGACCTCAAATTCGTCTAAGGGCACTTGTTGCATTGTCATGAGTACATGCCACGAATGTTCGTACCATTGCACCCACGCGATGTCTGTTTCAAGAAAATAGAGAGTGATCAACCCATATCCAGGCCGAGAGAAACAAGATCTAGTTACAGAGCGCAGACCCCCATCGTAGCGTGATATACAAAAGCAACATATACCACAGCCCAAGATGGAACGTCTTCCACTCGGATACTTTGTCTGGCCCTCCACTACACTGGGGCGTGGAGTTATGTGATTCTATCTTTACAGTATGATCCTCTGTATACTCTATTAGGCAAAACGCCTGAGAGGTTTCAACGCTTGCTTAAATGCAAAACTCTCCCATTGCCGCTGTCATACCTTGGCTCTATCCGAATCCCAGCAGATAATACTGTAATTAAGCAGTTATTAATATCCTTCTCCCTAGTTTATAACCCCCCTGTCAGATAGAGTAACTTAAGGGGATGCCAGTTTCAAGGCCCTGCAAGTAGCACCCCACCCCATTCCCCCTTGCTAATTTCCAATCCCCATCATTACTCTGCTTTGCTCAAACATTTCAACTCAATCAACTCGCGTCTACGCGCCGTAGTTATGGGCGAGTGGTCTGAAAGCATTGCACCGTCGCCATGCCTGAGCTTTTGCGTCGCCGGTCGACAGCCTCAGATGACCAACTCTTTGAGTTGGTAGAAGGTCTGGACGATACGCAGATATACACTTTGCTGCAGGACCTTAACAACACCGTCACAAGCAACATTCCAGTTTCTCGCGGTATCGATCTATTCGAACACCCGAAACCCAAAAAAACGCCCGCCCGCGAGCCTTCGATCCGAAGATCCAACTTCGCTCTTCCAAAGCTGTTCACTCGGTCGGCAAGCAGGAGAATATCCTCTGCGCCGGCGCCAATTTCGCGCCCCAAGACCGGAATACCGACCGCCCCAAGACACTACAGAAGAATCAGTCGGCCTATATTGCCATCTACTAGTAGCAACCCTGATTCGAACGCTTTATTGTCGGCATACCTCGCACGAAGCCCAACACGATCAGACTCCAACGCTCCATCACCACACTCAATACGATCCCATTGGAGCAGCTCCATTGTAAGCTTTGAAGCAGAGGATGCTGGGATCGATACTCTAGCGCCGTTGGTCTTTGGCAGGCCCCAAAGAGAGACAAGCGAGATGGGTGACATCTTTGAGGTGCTTGGCTTCCGAAAAGACCAGTGAAAACCGAGTTCCTCTCTGTGGTGCTGCGCATATCGACTTGAGCGTTGTATTGTGAGGATTCAGATTCGGGTTTCACATGCCATGGATGATTTACAGTGATCGTATTGGAAAATTCCTGCTAGGTTTACCTGTAACTATGTAATAATACCTACTTAGTGTTTTGTGCAGTGGAAACAACAGACTGTATTTATGTGATGGTAGTTTCGGCGATATGTCCTTGGTCAACGAGCCACAACTAGTTAAACTCGGAGGCATTCATGAGCTAAAAAGCGTCTTCATGTTACGTTTAGCCCAGGGCGTATAAATTCCCTAATCCTGCTATAACATACAGATACATGTACACTAACCTAGTCATCAGTATGTGACATCGAGATCTATCTCAGTAACTGAGGCATCGACTTCCTCACGACGCGGAGCCTATCAATTATCTTATCAAACAGTAGCAGATGCCAAGGTTATATTCATCAATGGGTCCGCGATAGTCTTCGCTAGTAGCTGCGAGTTTCACAGACACGAAAGTGAAGTTCATGGCTGACATATTAGCTGGATTAACGGAAGCAGCGGTGGCGTTATCTGATGTATAAATGATGTGAGGGCATAATAACAATCTTAGTTAAACCTGGATAGATGTAAGGGGCGACGTTTAAATATTGTGAACATACAGTCTTGCGAGATAGTAGTATTGCTATTTAGACTTTACGTGAAGAAAACATACTCATAAGCTTAGAACTCGAACTTCTAGAGTGATGTATAAGGTAACATGTTAATCTAAAATAGCAGATAGGTTGATTGCATCTTCTGGTCGTCTTAACAATAATCACGCTACCCTTGACGCTGAGTTTCTACTTCTATTGGCGTTGCTGATATTTTATTCGAAGCACCTGACAATATACGATCCAGTTTACATTAACCTACTTACTATCAAGACTTAGTTTAGGAAGCTATAAGTAATTAAAAGAAGATTGTAGATGCCCTCGAAGGACAAAAGCTTCAACTACGCCAGGCTGGGGTCGAACTTAGCATCATTGACGGTCTTGCGGGTACCGCAATAGCAAAAAAGAAAAAAAATTGTTTGACCACGGCAGGGATCGAACCTTGGAAGGGATGTTAGTGATTGTGTTCTTTTAAATGTCAAGACTGAATTAGCTCACCTGCAATCTTCTGATTCGTAGTCAGACGCCTTGCCATTGGGCCACGCGGCCGGTGTTTTTGATGTTGTGGAATGGAGCAATTCCCGACCAGATCCATTCCAATAATTTTCGAGCTCTTAATACGCTGGAATCGAAGTTGACTACGCGCCGATGTTTTTGCCCATTGACTTGCTTTCCTGTAAATACCACATAAGGTCTAACCCTGACTCCTGTGGCATTTCCACATTCAAGAACCGAGGGCGTCTGTGATAGTCGATCTCATACGAGAAGCTTCAAGCAGAGTAGAAGACTTAGCCTGGATCTCTTCATGCCGTGAAATAAAGTGATCAACCTAATTAATTCCTAAAGGTTGGGTCTGCCCTGCTTCCTGTATCACAAATTCGGCAAGAGACCGTATCATAACCTTTGTAGGGGCCCGGCCAGCTAGCTCTTCTGATAGAATCCATTGCCCAAGGTCATGTTCTTGTTCAACTAATAGCCTTTGGGCTTTCTGATGTGTTTGACGGTGAGATACACGGCCTTGAATTCGATGTCTTAATGTTGACCGGCTAATAGGGTTCTCCCGCGCAGCTCGATGGGGATTTAATTGCCTGGCCTCGCGAAGAGCTTTACTTAAGATGAATTCATCACGGTTATTACTAGTATCTATGGGGGAAAAAAGGGATTAATTGAAGTAAATTTGATAGATTAAATGATGGTTGGTTTCTTCTTATCTCGTGGTGTTGTAGTCTGGACAGGTGGCCAGAAGGGGGTGTGGCCATTTGGTGGTGGTAATATTACCCCCGTTTTTGTCAGCACCCTACTTTGGGCACATCGTCATTGACTCCTATCAAGAGATTAATTAAAATACACTCGCCCACAACGCTTCAACAATAGATCAATTGAGCTTTATTTCTATATCAGTTTATTCAGAAATGGTTTTAGAACGCGAATGTTGTATTGCCGAAGCTCTTCAAGACTCAGGAACGGCGCCTTTATAAGAAGCACTCTATTCCAAGAAGTACTCTTTAACATCGACCCAATGGCGGCACGACGGCACGAAAAGCGAAGAAAAAAGCCCAAAATCTCTCGCCGATAGAAGAAGACGCCCTTATCAACTAGATATTGGATGAAGAAACAGCTGGCGAGGCCCCGACTAAGCAGAATACTCGTGCATTTGCCCAGCTAATGGCCAACCAAGCAACCAAGCCTCAGACGATTGGCCATGACTAGGCCAGTCGCTTTATCCAACGTCACCTAAAGGTCAAGTTGAAGTTCTCAAGGTCTGTTGAGATTATTAGGACCAAGTCAACCTCAGAAGACAAGATCAGGGACTTCTACAGCCGCCTTAGCAATCAAACCAAGCTCAAGGGTATTGATCCAAGCTATATTTATAACGTTAACGAGTATAGGCTAGCAGACGGAGAGATAAAGCATAGAAAAGTCATTGGAATCTACTTATCACGCTTCGCCGCCGTCTCTGAGAGTAATTCTCGTACCTAGGTTTTAATAATTGAGTTAATCTCAGCTACTGGAACCTGTACGAAGCCAACGGTGGTCTTTACTGGCGAGATCCTCCAAGGACAGTGGTTTCCTGACGAGATACCCTCTTGGACCTATGACTTAACCGAGACAGGCCGGTCTAATAGCCTCATCTTCAGGGAGTGGCTCTGTGAGGTCTTTGAGCCAGAAACAAGGCCAGAAACGGGCCACTGGAAGATCCTGATCCTCGACGGCCACAAGTCTCATGTCACGATTGAACCCATGTTCGTAGCTTGGATAAACAAGGTTAAGCTGCTCTATTTAACCCCTCATTCATGTGACGATCCGGTTTGCGGTAACGTTGCAAATAGGAGGAATCGAAGGTTTCCTGTAAACTATACAACAGGGCAATGAATAGAAAAATACTGACAATGTAACAATGGAAGCTCATCCCTATCAGTACGAAGCTCTCCAAGTTCTCTCAGCTTTGAACTAGGGTCTACTAGGTCAGACCGGATGGCCAGTGCTTTTGATCAAACCATGGAGATGGATCCTCCGAGGAAAACAGGAGTCATGGACGAGCCTAAGGTAATTATTAACTGCAACGCTCTGAGTTGTGCCAACTTTACTCGGGAAAACGCAAGACTTCGAGGAGAAACAATTGGAAAAGCTACGAAAGAGATGTCATTCACGGCAGGGGAAAAGATGCCTCTGGGAACCTTCCCTGGCAGACCTACATACAAGTTTCCGACTGGCAACTATGTGACATTTATGCCCGCGGAAAAGATCTTAGAAGCAGCTACAGAACACTTTAAGAAGGAGGTAGAGCAAGTTAAGTCAAGAGAAGACAGAGTAAAACGACGAAATGCCGCAAGAGAGTAAAGGATAAAGGAAAGGAAGGATTTGATAAAATGCTGCTGATTCTGTTTTAATACTTTGTTTTGTGATCGTGGTTCCTTTGGATGCTTGGGGGTAAGCATGTAGGCCATGATGGGGAGGGATGTGTTGGAGGGTGATATTTTGCAAAATTAGACTTTACAGGTCTCCGTATTGGTCACGTGGCTCAACTTACTGTCGGACTCGAGCGGGTAAACTAGCGGTCCGAGTTTGGTTGTTTAAATCACAAGTGCTTCACGAGAATAATTGTATGTAAAAATGCCTTGATAAGACAGTTCTTTTTGAATAATTGATTAATGATATTGATTGTAGTGCTTGATTTTGATCTTGTTGTTGTTGTTGTTGTTGTTGTTGTTGTTGTTGTTGTTAAAATTAATGATCGTCTTACGGCGTCTTGTGTTATTTTATCCCTTGTTGCGATGTATGAGTGGTGGAGCACCTGAGATGGGGATAT
>JABFEV010000966.1:2874-19937 GCA_013618395.1 Fusarium domesticum | reverse complement strand
AGAAAGGCACTTAATCCAACATCCCTCGTTTCCTTAATCATCCTGGCTAGACCTTCCTCCTATCTAATAGAGAATCCAGGACAGACAACAAGAAGAAATACACATACGAAATTAGCACATCGTTTGCATTTTGGATAGAGCGACTAATCTAACAATTTCAGGGGTGTCAGCTTGTCGCGCATTTATTATTGGTCTAAAGAAACTATAAGCATGTTCACGTTAACAGCCACTAAGCCAGACTTGAGCAAGTTGGCGGCTCACCTTTCTAGGAAAGGGGAGGCAAGGAGGAGCTCAAATAGTTGGTGCACTTTTTTTTAACTACTGCGTATTATGGTAGAGTTTAGAATAATTTTTAGTTGAATTAATGCTATAAACCCAACAAGTCGTGTCCAACCCACCACTTAAGCAACACTTATCATCTTTTGTTGTTTATTAGAGCTCGAGACCTCTTATAGAAATGCATGTCTATTGTCGAATTTAATATCTACAAGGAAAGCAAATCCGTCTTATCTAATTATATGCAAATATACCTCAGCTCTAAATATATAAGTTGACGGGAGACAATAGAAAGCTCCAGCGTCTGCTAATAATACACATTAAGCTCCGTCATACTCATCATGCCTAGAATTCTAGCTAACTGCTGATATTCCTCCAGGATTCCAACTCTATATAATCCATCCTATATGGCTCCCGACATTCTTATGGGAGCATCACTAGCATAATGAATCCTACAAGGCCACACGATTACTGTCAATTACGAGGGGCTGAGCCATGTAAGGTAGGCTAAGGCACGTTATAACTAATGCTTGCATTGCACTAGTTATAATCCAGTCTAATGAGTTGAGCTATAGGATTGGCGTAAATTAATAGACTAAATAAATGATTGATGATAGTAAATCTACTGATAACTTAAGCTATGTTATAACTAATAATATATATATCAAATGAAGCTTGATCTCTCCGAATCCAAATGCAGATCATTTATCAACAACATCCATCAATTAATACTATCAACTAGATATATCATGGCATATTAATTGACCAATAACCCACTCCGTACAGCAAGTCACATCACCTTGGCCAAGTAGTTATCCAGAAACAACCCTTATCCGATCTAAGAATAAAGAGGTAAGCAAAGCCCTCCTTGTCCCAACTTAAGATAAAGCATGGCACAATGCGGGGATTATTTAATAGCACTTGTCCTCATTAGGAAGCCCGATGACCTCAGCCGCCGCTAGAGGCTCTGCCAACAATTGCGCAGCAGTTTAGTGCTTACTCTAATACCTTAGGGCAGGCCCCCTCCCCTTAGAGCGGGATTACCTAGGATAGTGGAGGCACAGTAAAGAGGTCAATAGCACCTGAAAATAGTAGCGTTAGTCTATCTTCCTATGCCACACTTCTAGGTAGCGTTCGTAGACTGTTAGCCTTGTCAGAACTAGGGCCTGTTCAAGATGAGATGCCAAGAGTGAGGCTTTGAGGTTTAAGCTGCGCCAGTCGCAATAGCTTCGAGGAAGGTTAAGAATAAACTTGGAGTGAGATGGTGTTGTTAGATGTGAAGCGATGGGATATATAATATATAGTAGATTCCACGATAATTTAGTTTTTATTATTCTTATTCTTATTTATTATTACACTCTTCTACCTTAAACAACTACTTACCTTATAATACTTAAACACTCACACACTCTATCTATACTTTACATCTTCAACAGTCAACACTCAACTACTAGCTCAACTCCCTTAACTTCATCATGCGCTACTCCTACACTATCCTCGCCTTTGCCGTCACGGCTCTGGCTCTTCCTACAGCTAAACCCAACACCGATGTCAAGAGAGCCGATGATGGCTCCTGGCATGAGGGCAAGTACGAGGGAAAGGGTACTCACTTTGACGACGGCAAGTGGGATTCTGAGAAGTACGACAAGAAGCCTGCTACCAAGCGTGAGGAAGACGGCTCCTGGAAGGAGGGAAAGTACGAGGGCAAGGACACCAAATTTGACGACGGAAAGTGGAACCCTTCCAAGTACGATAGCAAGCCTGCCAAGAGAGCCGACGATGGCTCCTGGCATGAAGGCAAGTACGAGGGAAAGGATACTCACTTCGACAACGGAAAGTGGGATTCTGAGAAGTACGACAAGAAGCCTGCTGCTAAGCGCGAGGATAATGGCTCCTGGCACGAGGGCAAGTACGAAGGCAAGGATACTCACTTCGACGACGGAAAGTGGGATTCTGAGAAGTACGTCAAGAAGCCTGCCACCAAGCGTGAGGACGACGGCTCCTGGAAGGAGGGAAAGTACGAGGGCAAGGACACCAAGTTCGACGACGGAAAGTGGAACCCTTCCAAGTATGATGGCAAGAACTAAAGGGATATGAGATGGTTTCTGGTTGTTTAACATAATCTTCTTTTGCATAACATAGGAGTTATCTGCGTCATATTGATTCCTATCTTTTCCTTTTTCTGTTTTAGTTATTTATTTAGACTATCCTCTTACATTATGTAAAGATTATATAGAAAGACACTTAATGTAGAGATATTTGTATTCCAGTGCACTTTAACTCTATACCTACTGAGTGAGAGGTGGCACTTTGAGTTCATAGATGCCATGGTTGGTATTGATGTGCACCTATCAACAAGTTAGCTACGAGTTTACCCCTACTCAAGTATCCCTTTAACTGTCGTAAGACTACACCTACGTACCGTGCCCCATATGATCCGTCAGTATACCCCTCAATGGCCTCAACTTGAAAAACGGCTCTATTCCCTCTTCCAAGAAGCTCGTGTTATTTGCGTTTAGGAAACAGCATGGCCGAGTGACCACTGGCTATTGGTAAATTTAGTCTAGACCTAGCATTACTTGGGCGAAAACGCTAGGTTTTGCTGCTACTATCGGTATGATATCCACGGCCTATGCCGAGATTAAGAGGTTAAGAGATTATTATGGAATTCAGGCTACATTCGGACGGGGATGTCGCAAGGTCATCGTATCTTACTTATCATAATCTTTCGCTCCATTGTCTCCCGCAATCATATCGTCCAGTTCCTCGCCCCATTCACTATCATCGTCGCTTTCAAGACCCTCTCGAGAATATCCACTCTGTACCGGTGTGGTATCGATAGCTGAGGATGCGTCGCCAACAGCTCGGATACTCTTGGTAGTAACGAAAAAGGGATGGGTTTTCCGAAGGATCCGGTTTTGACAGACATATCCCATAGGAGTGTGCATGATGTCAAGTGTTCGGCGTCGGTACGTTAACCACTTCGATAAGAACTGCAACGGATTTTCTGCTTGTAAGCCTTGTGGGGTCGAAGTTGTCGAGCCAATTGTCTGTTGCAATTCACTCAAACCACATGAAGCGTCATGTCCGCTCGGTCCCAACCAATTAAGCAACGGCTTGTATTCATCAAAGTGAAAATACAGTCGCCCAGCAAACACACCAAGCTCAATTGAAAGCCAGGATGGAATGACTAGCGTCTTCTCCGTTGATGGTATTGTCAAGTAGGCAAGGGTGTTGAACAATTGCATTGGCCTTGTTACAGGCGCAGCATAAGCAGCAAGGAACACCAGAGGTTGATTAATTGTCCGCAGCTTGAGAATCAGAAGCTCTGCCTCTTCAGGTATAACAATCAGTGCAGTTTCTGTTGAGGTGCTCCAGAGTACCCATTCCACAGGTCGCTGATTGTGTTAGCTTATTCAACGTCAAACAGCTTTAAGAGGTTACTAACCACGACATCAATGCTCCTACGGGAAGGACTGTTATTGATAATCCTGGAGAATTCCTTCGAGATGAACAGCTTTGAAGATGTGCCCTTCACGTTGAATTGGCGTCCAAGTCGCGTCGTACCAATAAATTCAAAGGCTTGGACAAACTTATGACCTAAGTCAAGTTTTCCCGTCTCGACAAACTTGACCAACGACTTATCGAGACCGCGAAATGCAAGCGGAACGAATCGCTCGAGCTTCTGCTTCTCACGTATCTGCTCAACCTCAAACTCAACTTCACGCTCCTGCTCAACTTCTTCGAATGCTGACAAAAGATCCGATCTACCAGGTTGCCATGAGTCTAGCCTCTGTTGGCTCAAGCCTGTAGCCATCTCTTGCAAGCGTGTGAAGTCGAACTGCGTAGTAGATTCAAGAGGCTCCACCTGTCTGGGTCCATAGAGCATCTCTAGCGTCTGACCGTCTCGCTGTTGTATGGATCTCACAAGTTGATGGGTGGCATTCCCATCGTCGATGGACTTGGCGTGTTTCCAAAGGGCGTTGGTGCGACGGCAAAAGTCGAAGCCCTGGGCTATGTGAAGCGATGTCATGTCCTCACTCGCTCTGCAACTCTGTTCGAGCAGCCATTGGACGACGTGAGATGTCGTGACTGGTAAGGATTGTGAGTTGCCGCTCGACTCCCTGTTTCTCAAAGTCGTGATGCTTTGATATACTTCTGGGGGAGCAATAAATGCCACTGATTGGGTCGAGCCAAGCTGTCTTAGCCTCATGGCCGCTAAGATTATTAGTTTTTGATGTTAATGCTAGTTGCGACAACATACCCTGCACAGTTTGATCCTTTGTCTGGCCAAGACCCAGGGTCACGGCTCCTCTGGCGTATATAGGTAACTTCAGATCAGTTCCACGCGTATGCGCTTCATCAATATAAACAACGCAGTCCCGAAGATTGTCGGCAAATGGGCTAGCTACTAGCGGAACCGGCTCTTTCTGGAAACGAGCACGAACCATGAGACGGCTGTTGTGGTCAAAGTATACTGCGCCCTGTGCCTCATGGTCGACATCAAGCCAAGTGGCGGCAAGGTCTTTATTCTGCATCTCAAGAACGTAAGCACCTGCGTCTATAAGGATGCGTATGCTTCTATGGTTGAGAAGTTCTAATAGCCCTCTTTCAGTTAGACGCTGACCGTTTCTGTCAGTAGATTGATAACATGTCTGATTTCGTGGATGCAGGAGGTAGCTCAGAACCTCGGCGTTTGTCTGCAGAAGACTCGGCAAGTCATGCTGTGTGATTGTGTGAGGGAGGAGTCTCTTGTTGTCGTTGGTACCACTAAACCCGGTAGTTAAGCATTGGGATGATAACGATATCTCGTTAGATAAGAGGGGGATGTCCCACCCAGAAGCTTGGAGTTTTACACCAAACTGCTTTGCATGTGTCGGGAAAGCAAAAGTGTTGAGGAAATAGTTTAAAACATCTCTGTTGAATCTTGTGCAATTCCAAAGCTGTGCCATCTGCTCCTCATCACCCGTGTCTATGAGATTCCAGTGTTGAAGGTCAGCAGGAAGCTCACATGAGTGAGCCAATCTTTCATAGAGCGCAACAGGATCGTCTGATCTAACGATATGCTCCAGACATTGAGCTACTTGGGACCTTGTCAGGCCTGTCTGGTAGAGAGCAAGACAAGTGAGCACCAACGCCGTGTCTGGATGACCGTATTCCGCCGTCAGCGACGGAATACCTTTGGCATCAAAGGGCACGGCGATGGGAGCCCGCTCCGGGTGCAGGCCGTACTGGACGTTCCAGCGCTTCTTGAGGCACGAGATGAGAATACGCTGCGAGATGAGACCTCGGAGGAGGTGCAGATTCTTCCATCCAAAAACATCGTCCTGCAGTGACCCGGCTGCTCTCTTCCAAGTGGACAATGGAACATGTGCACCGGAGACGATGGACTCGATATCGCTGATGTCCTGAATACTGGCAGTACTTTTGAGTTGAAGCTGTGGGAGACGGCCTTGGCAAATATCTTGAACAAGATAATCTTTGAGGCCGTCCTCCACCCTGGCGTCTAGAAAGTGTATGATGGGATAACCCTGATGCCGTCGTCGGATTTGGATACCATCTCCATACTCGGCTTGCAACTGATCTAGGTGCGTTTCCACGAGCAGCAGGAGTTCCTGTATCACTTGCCATCGCTGGGGATGACCGTCGACGGCTTCAGGGACGCCGCTGGGGTAGATGAGTTGAGTTTTGGTCGAGAGTGTAAAGTCGGATTCGTCGAGAACATCACGACAGGATCTTTCGAGCCAGTTCTGGATACTTATCATCTTTCTCGCCCGTTTGAAGTCCTTGTCGACCAGTTGCTGAATCCCACTGAGCTTAAACGAAAGGATGTGTTCTGGGAGACAAAGCATGACACCTCCCGTTGCAAGAGTGTTCTGATGAAGGTTGTGGAACACATTAAGAGCAGCTTCTTGTGTGGGTGACCGTCGAATAAAGGGTATGTGGCAGACAGTGCGACCGACGAGTCCACCTAGACGACTCTGGATTACCTGGGCTGTCTGAAGAAGAAGGGCCCGAGGAACTATCAGTCTGCATAGTCTTGTCTTGTCTGCAAGTTGAGTTACAGCCATGGGCATGATACAAGAAGTTTTTCCTATTTTTTATGAGTTAGATGGAGCTTAATGGGCTGTTTTATGGCAGAGGAGGACATACCTTGACCCATGTTCATTTGTAAAACTGAATTAGAACCAGAGGCGGGGGATATGATGGCTCGTGCAACTTCTGTTTGTGATGGTCGAATGAGCATATTATTATCAATCTCAAGGAGAAGCCATTCGGGATGATCTAGGGGGTTCCAGTTGGAGTGTCCCTTCTGCTCCTGTTCTTGGAAAAGTCGTGCTTCGTCATTGCAGTACGCTGCATCTCTCATGCGGAAAAGACGCTGGAGCATGGTGGTGCAGATGCCGTATTGTATTAGTTCTTTTCTCATCTCGACACTAACTAGTGACTCATTGCAACTCCTTAGAAGTTCGAGAAGTGCCACTGGTGAGAGGCAAGGCCAGAGATTGCCGGAAGTGAGCCACGAGCAGGCACTGTGATTGCTTGCAATTGAATTTCGAATGGCTTCATGTAGACCATGCAGTATTTGACGATAAAGGGGGATATCCTTATCAACATCAACTGGTTGAACCTGCTCTTTCAGATTCTTCACTATGCTTTGACTTTGAATCAGGGCCGTGAGCGATGCCTCTAGGTCTTTGCCATATTGCCTTCTGGTCGGTTCCGGCGACGAGGATAATCTTCTCACAATACTATTCAGTGTTTTGAGCTCTATCTGCAGAGACGTTCTGGCCTGCATGTTATCTTTGAGACGAGGGCTCGTATCTGTGCCCGACATACTGAGCCGTCCCTGATTGAGCTGGTGACCACTGCTCGGATGACAATGTCCCTTCAGCATCAAGCCATCTGTCAAATATGGCACACGATATGCTGTGAAAGAATCCCACTCAGCAGAAAGAACTGGGGTTGTTGGTTTTGAGTCCCAGACCTCAGTATGCGATGTCTCTTCCGTCAGTGATTGATGATCAGATATTGCTTGAGCAGTTTCAGAGACTGTGTGAAGATACTTGGACAGCTCGAAATTGCGTGACAATCTCTGGATTTCGAGATTAATGCATGACCAGGCTTTATCCAAGTCAGTATACTTGACAGGTAATCGTTTGACGTCAACTTCAAGCTGTTCAATTAAGCTTCTTTTGGCGGGCCAGTTATCCGTTACGATGGATACGACTAGTGATGCTTCATCCACTTGAATTCTTTCGTACATTTCCACAGAGAGCTGTGTTCGCTTCTTACGCGGAAGACTATTGTACGAAGGTAAATTGCCGAGAACTAAATTTTTCAGAATGTCCGCTGCTGGCTCTTCGAATGCATGGAAGTTGGTGAATGAAGGATATCTTGGAACTTCGATATCCTTCAATTGAGCGGTTTTGTAGAGCGCTACTAACCAGCGTACTACATCCATGTTGACTTTCTTGTGGAATGCAGACAGGGCCAGAGAAAAGTAGCCATCGTACGTACTCGCCTGAGTTGTTTTTCGGCATGTCTCTACCAATGACCCCCACAACTGTGACATGTCCAGACCCAAGATGGTCGCGATATCGTGGTGATAGACATCGCCGAAACCTGCGATTGACTCCCAGTTCTCCATGATCGGTACGAGTTGGGGAAGTTGAGTGACCCCTGTCGTGTGCTCCTGTAGAGCACGCACAGTTTGATAGACACGATGGCTTGCCTTGAGAGCCCAACCTTGTTTGCTGGGGATAAAGTGCACACGTTCTTCATTTGCTTCAAGGACCGTGGCATCGGAGTGAAAGCAAACTCGCTCATAGAGTTGCCTTCTGATACGGCCTCGAAGCCGCAATCTTCGTGCGCTATCACTGTCTGACGAGATGGATTTCTCAGAGACAGTCGTGTCGTGAAAAGTCTCCAGTTTCTGAGATTGAAGAAGGATACCATCGACCAGGGTGGCCAGATCCTCATGTTGGATTGTCATGGTCAGGTGGCGATCCCATTCGACTCTCTGGTAAAGCTCAATTCCTGGAGGATAGAGCTGCCTGTCGGGTGAGAGGGACCTAATGATGGAGAGGAAGTGCTTTGAGAAGCCCATCAACGGAGTCCATGGTTGAGCACGGGCTGAGAGTAACGTATGCCGTGCCTCTTCGGTTCCAGTACGGCGCGTGAGTTCATCTGGCAGAGCAAATGACGTTAATGCATGTAGCGCTGCCTTGAGATAAAGGAGAGCAGGCTCGTATGGACAGTCTAGTCTGCCTAGTAGTGGATTGATGGTGTATCGTGTGTACATTCCGTGGTTGGCTATTCTGACAGCGACGTGTATCCCCCGTCGCTCCCAGGACATATCACCTGTCGGAACAATCACACTCTGCTTCTCTCGGTCAACCCTATCACGCAAAACAACCAGGCTTGAGAGTCCATGAAGAGTACCCACGTCCTGCCATGGATCTACTTCTGCTCGAAGCTGGGGACACTCCAAAAGACCCTTGTCATTGACAGAGAAGCGGATCTCAAGACGTTTCATCTCGACGGATAAAGGGCCCTTGGCGGGTTGATAGATGGTCAGCCTTCTGGTGTCTTCGAAATCGTGAAAAATGCCAGAGATCTGTCTCCCAATATCGGATTTCTGTTCAACAAGGTACGTGCCTGCGCTTGTTCTTCCGGATCTCGCGCGACTTGCTTTATTCCTCCTGACAGCCGTGCGACTTCGAATATCAAGCACCCAGTTTGAAGGTTTTGGTCTCCAGATCTTGGGCTTCCGGCGGATCTCGAGCGTTCCGGTACTCAAGTTCAGCCAGTGGACGCAGTCGTCAATGAGATCTGCGGGGAGATCCCACCCCTGAGCGCCCTTGAACACATCTCGTGGCACGTGCTCGAGAAGAGAATCGCGGAAGAAGGCCCGGATAATAACTCTTTCGTTTCGGAGACCAAAATGGATGTGGTGTTGCTCGACATCGCTCACGAGCTGATAGTCAAGTATACTCGATGGGCGTGTGAGCAAGTGTTGATTCTTGAATAGCTCTTGGATGGAACTGTCTTCTCTCATCTCTAGGGGAAGTCTACCAAGAGGTTTGCCGTCGACGATGAGGTGGCCCTGTAGCAGGTGGTAATGAATGACTTGCGTAGCTGTCCATCTTGTCTTTGAAACAAGTGATCTGGCCCACCATTCATTAGGTTGTGGGAGTATTTCCCACGGGGAGTAACGTCTCTGGTCGCGTCCACCAGAGGTCCATGTCTCGTTAATGGCATCTTCCAGCAATTTATGATGATTTTGAACTGATCTTTTGATAATGTTCCGCATGAGGTAGCTTGTACAAACGTCCTGAATGAGCAGACGCTTTAAAATGGGGGATAATCTATCCAGATTGACGAGAAGATTCTCCTGTAGCGCGATGGATGCTCGGAAAAAGCATAGTGCGTCCTCTTTCGAGAAATCCAGGTCATCATATTGACCGTTTACATTGACCGAGAATGTCTGACGACAATTCAGAGCCGCCCAAAAGGCAAGTGTCGCAGCTTTCTCGGCTGCTTCTCCATTTGCTGTTGATCTGATCTCCTGGCGTAGTTTTGTCATCCACGTAGTGGTGACGGCCCGAATCCTTAGCAGTAAGTCTTTGGCCTTTGACCGGAGACGCTCTGGACAGAAGTGGTAGAGTCTCAAGCTCAGAACGACAACAGAACCCATGCAGTGAGCTTCTCTCCAGTTTGGAGTCAAAGCATCAAGCAAGATGTTAAGTCGTTCTTGGAGTCTCTCACAAAAAGCTGGGTCCAAGAACGCCGAGTGTGCTTCGCGCAAGAGCCCCTTTTCCAAGACGGCAGGACCTGCCTGTAGGGCTAGACGATTGAGCAGGGCATTTGTGGCCTCGCTGCTGAGATTCATATTAGAAGAGGCAAGCTCCACGAGGAGGACAGGCCAGCGCCGGCCGCGCCCAGACACTGCACGTTGAAAGGCAGAGAATTCATGCACCGACATGTTTGATGGGCAATTCGGTTCCTCCGCCAGAATCTCATACGAAGATGGATGATGCAAGTCGTGCTCTGTCCTCATATCGGCATGCTCATATGGATCCGATATGTTTGGCGGAAGCCACGGACCGAGAAGGTGTTGAAACCAGGGGACCTTGGGCAATTGATCAGCCCAGAGTCCTGATGCTGTATCGTAGTATGTAAATTCGGCGCCGAACGGTAAGAGTACTTCAGCTGGTTGCTTGGGCAGCTTCATCATGTTGTAATGTGTCTGTCGAAATGACTCTTTTCTAGATGCCAGTGTGATGGACATCTCCTCTCCAGTCTTCCCCACGAACCCTTTGGCAGACTTGGTCTTGAGCCCACTGGCTTTACTCAGCAGAAGCTTCGGTGCTTCGCGTGTGGGCTGTATGACCAGGCTTCCTAACATGTACAACTTCCATGTTGCTTTTCGGTACGCCACAAGGTATTCAGGGATAAGACTCTCAAACAAAATAGCATCACGATGGGCTTTCTTCGACTTTTGCTTGGCTAGCGGAAGGAAATCTTCGTGGATGTTAATCTTGAGCCTCCTCCGACATCGCCATTTCCAGCATCGCTTACAGCCTCGATAGTCTTTTTCGCCGGTTGGCAATTGACGACAAGTGCATGTCAGATCTTTTATCGACTGCGAGAGTTGGTTATACTGGTTTGTCAGATTCGCCAACTCCGATGCCTTCGAATCCTTGGCTCTTTCCGATCTATCATCAATCTCTTCTCCCAGACGCATCATTTGTTCTCCAAGCTTGGTCGACGATATAAACTGCATGGGGAACGAATGACTTTGCCGAGGGTTACTGAAAATGGTCTTGTGATCACTTTGGTGACGAGTCACGCGATCGTTGAGGTATTGCTGTATGCAACCAAGTTGTTCCATCTCTTTCTTGGTAAGAAGACATAAAATGTCCAACGATCCGGGGACGAAAACTGGATGGAATTGCTTAAGAAGAGGACAAGCCTTGATTGCCGCTTGGTCCATGGCAATCCAGAGCTCAAAAAGCTGAAGTATGTGCCGACTTATCATGAGGGGTTCGTCCTTGTACGCATCTCCAACTTTGGCGAGGAGGCTTGTAATGCCATGAGACAACTTGATGCATGCCTGTTCTGCAGGTTCCGGTAGCATAGAAGCCATGCTCGCGACTTGCCTCTCGTGGTCGACGATTGAGCTGTAATGAGCAGCGAATTTGCTGATTTGAGAAACGGTGCCTTCTTCTAAAGAGGGAAGGGAGAAGGACAGTTCACGATGCGACGCTTTTTGTTCTTGAGACAGCAGGCGCTCAAGAATAGAACGACTGTTGGACAGAGTGAGTGACAGATCGCTGTCTGGGGCACGGTTCAAGAGACGCGGAATTCGCCGTCTGGAGCGCTTCTTGTGTTCGTCCCACTGATTGTAGATGATCCTGGTCGCACCGGTCACAATAGCGTTGAATGGCTCCTTCGAGGCTGTGAAGAGGTCATTATAGGCCAACTGCAAGAGCCCTGAACTTGTTAATCTTTCCGTGTCAAGCTTAGCAAGACGCCGGCAAAGCTTGGCTTGCAGAATGAGCGTCATTTCCGGCTCCAGCTTGGTAGCACAGTCGCTGAGAAGATTGGCAAGAAATGCACACATGACGAACTTGTAGTACACTCGACCAATCCTCTTGTCGGTCTCCTCGAAAAAGCTACAGAGAAGTCGTCTAAGTGTGATCCGAAGCATCAGCCAATAGGGCGAGCGTCTCCATGGGACGTCAGATGTGTCTAAAACAACATCGTCATTCACCTTCTTGCGGACGCAATCAACGGTCGTTGGACTCCCCAGACCCTCCAGCAGCGACATGAGCATGTCGTTAACCAGAGCAGAGCTGGGACAATCTCGTATCTCGACCACCGCTCGACCGCCCTTGTTTGCTCGCGCGGCAAAGAGATCAAAAGCTTCGGTGCTGCCCTGTTCAAGAAACGACGACAGATTAGATAGAAAGGATGGATGATTGAATACGTCAAGAGGAACTGTTACTGCGCGGCTAGGAAAATCCCATGTAAGCGCGTGGCTGGCTTCAAGAACATCGCGAACAGGCGCGGTTGTCTGAAAGGACTCGAATATGACACTTTTACTACTAGAGACTGGTTAACTTTCACTCGCTGACATGTCCGAGGGAAGGTAAGGAGTGTATACCTAGTATCACGGTGGATGACAATCGCTGCGTTCTGCTGGGTGACATGAACACCAAGCCAGGTATTATCTTGATGAGTTGCAAGATGTTTAAAAGCGTCCAATAGATCATTTTTGTCCAGATAACCCCGGTTGACCGCCTTCGTTGTTTCGAGAGAATCGTGCAAGCGAGCCCAGACGTTTTCGTCTCCCACGTTCTTGAATGTGCTCAAGGCATGCTTCAGACGTGCCCCAAAATCTTGAACCAGCTCGACGCTATCGCCGTCAAACGCTCCAGGAAGCTTAGGAGGAAGGACGGTGTGGCAGAAAACGGCCTTTAGTAGCGAGAAGTTATCAGGATCCATGGCCGTGAGGAGGGACGAAGTGAATATCAATTTAGAATAGCGATTCTTTCAACCTTAACAATCTGTCCAGGCAATGATCGGGACTTATGAGAGAAAGGAGGAAACATATGAGAATAATAAGATAAGAACACCATGGGATTGCTATTCTATTTTTTATTTATCCTAGACTATGGTATCCACCTCATATAGGTAGGCCTCCCGCTTGAGGGCGTGCAGGAGAAAACAAAGACTAATGCATAATTAGATTGGTCAACGGAGATGGCATTAACCTCTTCCTTTATGAGCTGTAGCTTGCTCTTGCATCGTTGTGGAATACAAGCATATGGACGGCAATAAGATTGTCTTGTTTGGGCAATCACTATATGTAGCAATCTCTAGTAGGCCAACTGCCGCCGCCGGCCCATCGCCGGTCCCGATGACTTATAAATAAGTCACCAGGCATAAACAATACAACGATTAGGCGCAGGTTTGGCAAGAACCAGTCGTTGTTTTCGTCCGGCATATGAAACAGTCCAGACATAGGGGCAGTATCATTAGAGCGGATCTCGAAACTGCTACCGTAGTACAGCCCAGCCGTGCGCTGCTAATTAATCGCTTCGCGGAAAGACGCACCATTATATACCATGTATGATGTAGTCTACCTTGGGATGTGTTGCAACCATGCATTTGTTTCTGCGATGCAACATAGCTTGCCGGTGTGAGACTAATTTATGAAAGAAGTTTTTCTCACCATCTGTTTGATCCAAGTTTGATCCCGTGTTATAGCAGCCTACTTGTCATCACGGGAGCAAAAGCGGGCGTTGGAATTATGTTTGGAGTTAGGATAGTATCCTCCAAATAGCCAGAATAACGTGGTCAATCAGTTGAAGCGACTCCCTCCCATATCCAATCAACTGCTTAAAGAAGCGAATGCTCACGGTTGCTTACTTTCGTTCCCCAAGAGTTGTTTGTCTCGGTTGGAGAGCTGCGTATCTGTTTGCGTTTGTTCGTTTATTCATTTTCGTCTGGCGGCTTTTCGCCGCCAACTTCTAAACCAGAGACATGATTATTTTGTTGGCAGTTTCAAGGATCCGCTCACGGCTTGCTAAAAGCAAGGGCACCTTATGCTCTCGATGACAAGCTGTGCGATCTGCAGATAACCATTTGTTGAATTCGAGTGAGTAAATAAGCGGCCCGAGTTGGTGTTTTCAAACAACAAGTAACTACGTCAATACGCCGGCCATGAGGGTTAACTATATAAGAGACCCTTTTCTCGAGATCATACTGAGGCATGACAATGTCGAACATGCGCGCAACCAAGGAAACAGCATTCATCAACACACAAGAAGGGATAACCGGCCTCGTCGACTGGATAGCACTCTAGGACACTTGGCGTGGAGACCTACAGCCCCCACTCTATATCGACATCGAGGGAGAACGTCTCGGCCGGGATGGGAAGGTTTCTCTCTTGGCCGTGCTGGTATATCCTGGGCACGGCCTTGAGCGTATTCACATCATCGACATCCACACTCTAGGAAGCCTGGCCTTTTCCACAGTTGGGAGCCGTGGCAAGAGCTTGAAGAATATCCTAGAATCGCCCAAAACGCTAAAGGTCTTTTTCGACATCCGAAATGATTCGGGCGCGCTCCATGCTCATTACGGCATCAAGTTGCAAGGCGTTCGAGATTTTCAGCTGATGGAGAGTGCTTGTCGGCCAACGACAAACTCTCGAAAATTCTTGTGTGGCCTTGCAAAGTGCGTTAAAGAAGTCCTAGATGGACAACGCATCAGAAAAGAAAGTAACGGCAGAGAGTAACAGCAGAGAGTGGTAGAGTAGCTTCACGTAAGCAGACTATCGAAGTTGAGCAGTAAGTTGAGCAGTAAGAGCAGTGAATGATCAGTCAAGCAGTCAGTAGCAAGCATGTGAAGGGTAGATTCACCCGTCAGTCGAGCAGTTAGACGAGCGTTGCGTTCAACAGTCAGTTGAACAGTCATGTGCAGTCAAACGAATACGGTAGTTGATTGGGGCAGAGCTTCGACCGCGAAGTTGATCGATGCTACTGGCGACTTGATAGAGTGCCGATGGAGACATAGAATCTTAGTCATCTAAATGGAGGAGTGGTAATCTAGGGCTGTGGTAGTTCTGCGATGGGCTTGGGTCGGCAGGGCTTGTGCCGTGGCTGGCGACACCTAACAGCTGAGGCGTGCGAAAGTCGAAGGCATCGTGAGTTCACTGTGTTAGGTCAGATAGCTGACCGTCATGGCGACTCATAGGTGCACAGCTAGCTGTGCAAATAAGATCCGTTATGTAAGCCGGATGTGTGTGTGTACGGTATACGTGGTCCTCTTGAAAAGGGATGCATCGCCTTGTGACGCTAGAACCGATATCGATAACTACTTGATGGGGTCTCTCAATCGCCCACCCCTAGCCCTTCGTAAGTACATGGACTGCTACTAAGAGCAAGTCAAAAATCAGACAAGGTTTTGATACCCACGCGGCGCCCTAAGCATTCTGTGGTTTTAGTCTTCCCCGAACCTATCTAGAACTACAATAAACGCGAGCTCCTCAACGGAGTTCATTCTTTACTCTGTTCGCAATAATGAACTGGGGCTCTTACTGTGCTGGGCCATGAAGCGCAACCAGCAGAGGATTACTTAAGCTCTCGTTCAAGACGGTTCAAGACCTCATCAAAAGGTATCGCTCTTCCCTCTTCATACAATTGCATGCAGAATCCCAGGATAGCCAATGGGTCTGTGAGTGCCATAGATAATCTCTTAGCTGGGTCTGGATTCTTGATCCTTTCAAAACCAGTCATATATATTGCTCCATCGTTATCCCACTTCAGTGACATGTTAGTAGCATCAAACCGGGCAAATATATTGGTTCTTGCTGCGAACACGCCTGCTGGGGCAGAATGTGCATGCTCCCAATCGATGACACCAACTATCTCGAAGTCGTTGTTCAGTAATATGTTGTGCAAACCAAAGTCTGGGTGAACGATGGGGTATCTACAAGTCTTATCGTTGCGAACTTTCTGAATAGCCAATTTAAGACATTTAGGAAAGCTTTGCGTGGCACTCTTTAACAATGGATTGTTTAGGCGCGGTAAATTTTTGAACTCTGGATCCTGGTCGCACCAAGACAAGAAATAATCGGCTGCTCGTGTAAAAGGTCCTTGAGAGCCAAATGCGACGGGAAGATGCCCGATAACAATATTATTGCCGGAATCGAATGTCAAGCAACCGATTTGGCTGATTGATGCTTGAAACATTTGGTACTAATTCTACGTTAGGGTTTTAGATTCGACCTGGTGATGATGTACGGACCTGTAAAAATGCTATCGATTGGTGCAAGCTCCGGTTTTGATCGAGCGTAAGCTTGCCTAAGCCACCTAGGTCAAAGATCGTATTTCCTTCGATGCAATGCATCAATACGTAAGGCAGGCCAACAGGATTCACGTCTGAGAGCGTATCGTGCGCAAAAACCTCTGGTACCGGAATATCAGTATGCAAAGCAATATGCTTCATGGTCGCAACCTCGCTCTGCATTATGAACCATCGTTCTTCTGTCCACCAGTTGTCATTGGAGTTGGAGTAAGAGGAAGATACAATCGGTAGCCGCGCTATCCATCGGATCCGTTTGCTTGGGACAACAATGCGCCTCACGATATGACGTCCTCCAGCATTGATATTGCCCTCAAAGAGACAATTCGTATCGCCGCTTAACTTCCTTGTAATGTCGAGCAGGGCATTCCAATTAACAGCATCGACCGTTCTCTTGATAAGCTCGTCATCATCTTGGCCCGTCCAGTAGAATAGAAAAGGCTGGGCCATGTTCTGTTGCATGTGGATGGTAGGCCGAATTCTGTGTATGCTGATAGATAATCGGAACTCCGAAGCAAAGACGGAGGAAAATTCACCGCTCGCTTATCATGTACGTTATAGGCTAATTTTATAGCGATTAGTGCTACCTTGATCCCAGTTTGCGCAGATAAACTATGAAGTCACCGTTATGTGATCCCTTTAACTGGCATAAGCCTCCGCTCCGTACCTTGCCCCACATCTCACACCCGTGACCTCACTAGTACAAGCGTGGTATGAGAAGTTCATGAAGAGAACTGTTTATAGGTGCGCGCCAAGTGCAATGTAGTGATTCGTAACAATCAGGATTGTTGGGACTTCTATTATCACCTAAAGTAGGTGGGAAAGGAAGTACCTTTCATTTCCTTCGTTTTAATTGGCCTTACCCCACCCGAGTGACCCATGCGGAGGCTAATGTTGGATTATGAACGTAG
>JABFEV010000961.1:0-18314 GCA_013618395.1 Fusarium domesticum | reverse complement strand
TGCCACAGGCAAAAGTGTAGGCCACCTACACCCTTACTAGGGCTAGATTAGTCTTATATTTATTACAACAGATATTGTATTGGAAATATACAAAACATAACACTCAATGGTCTGTATATAAAGTCACTATACAGCCAAGACTGTGGGCTTACATTGCACATTGACATGCAGCTAGTAGGACAAGATTCTTTTATGGAACGGGCATTCAAGGCATTCTTGACGAGTGTCTGCCTAGTGAGGGGCTGACAATGATATGACTCATGTCGTGGTAGGTATTTACCTCTTTAATTTATTCATTCACTCTCATCCATCATCTTACACTCACATAAACTCACACCAACATCACAAAATGCCTTTACATAACAACACAAATCTAACACCACATGAATCCCGTGTAATCGGGGCTTTACTCGGTGTTCACGCAGGCGATTCTTTAGGTGCAACTGTCGAATTCTCTTCTCACGACCAAATCGCTCGAAAATTCCCCAATGGTCTTCGCAAAATCATCGGTGGTGGCCCCTTTTCATGGAGCGCAGGTCATGCAACTGATGATACCGATATGACTAGAGGGATTCTACTCGCCTACCGTGACTATAAACCTGGAAACGATATCGGACGTCTAGCGGGCAATTACTTTCTTAAATGGTTCAATGGAGACTGGCCAGACCGTCGAATGGGCAGTGAACCGGTTGACATCGGTGGTGCTACAAGAGAGGGATTGTGGAAGTATTCCGAGTCTAGAGATCCTGAACTTGCTGGTGCTGGGCATGGAAGTGCAGGGAATGGAAGTTTGATGCGATGTATTCCGACAGGGTTATTTCAGACAGATGCTGATAAACTCGTGGCAGAGAGTCAACGTATCAGTCAGATCACTCACAACGACAAGAGATGTACTGTTGCATGCGCAGCTTACAATATGATTGTTTCTGGTTTAATTAAGGGGCTTAGCCCAACCGAAGCAATCACCAGTGGCATCTTAGTTGCCAAGGCAATCGAGGGAGTTGGTGAGGTATCCAAGGCAATCGAAGTAGGAAAGACTCTCAATATAGAGGAAATGGCTCAAAAGGGACCGTCACCTCAGCTTCAGTGGAGATGTACAGGTTACGTTCTCGAGTCTTTGAGTCTTGCCATCGCTGCAATTCTTGATGAAAGAAGCTTTGAGGATGTCCTGGTTGATGTTGTGAGGATTGGTGGAGATACAGATACGAATGGTGCAATTGCTGGAGGGTTACTTGGTGCAAGGGATGGAGTTGATGCTATTCCTGAGAATTGGAGGGAAAAGTTGCAGTTTGGAAAGGAGTTTTGGACAGTGGCATTGGAGTTGTTGAGAAATTGATCACTGGGAGGTAGTGTTTATATAGACAAGACAACATGTCATGGAGCGTTGAGCTAAACATTCTATATCTATAGGGAGCTCATCACAAGTAGCCCCTAACGCAGTTACACACCCCTTCTCTTAAGTGACTTCCTTCACTATCCCCTATGGTGTGCGAAGGGCCCAACTATGTATCTATTTGGGTATGCTCGCTAGAAGTCCATTTGGGGGAATACCTTTGCTGCTTACATGACTTAGATAAAGTAACCTTGGAGATAGGAGAAAGTTAGAATAACTACTACAGAACCGAGGTGAAGTAAAATTGTGGTTGAAGTGATGATACGTGACATGCGAGAAAATGCTCCAGGCCAGGGACTTCGATTATGATCATGTAGGATTGCTGAACAGCCTGCTTGTCACACTTGTTCCCAATGTATAACGCCTGGAGATCAAATCACTTAACGAGTGGTATTCCTCCCTGAATGAATTTTATTTATTTCCTTTCCTTACTGAGTTAATATTCGATCACGGAGATACGGAAAACGGAGAAGATCTGTCAAGGATCAAAGGAATTCTAGCCGCAGCACCAAATCTGCAGTTGACACGGGGGTACATGATCACCGGCATGCAAGAGGGCATACACCATGACGGGATGAGAGAGGTCGAGCTAACCTCCAGTTCTATAGACGCTAAGGGCACCATGACCATCATGGACATCTTCCCTCGACTCGAAAGCTTTTCTTTTGGAATCCGGACATCCCATAGTGTCAGACAAGCAGGCGACTCCCTGGCTAATCTTGGAGGCGGACTTGAAAAGAAAGAACGATCCGAAGCATCTTATAGTGGACTTTTCTTATGGAATGTTTGTAGAAGGCCTGGATGATGATGATGTAGTGTGGAGTTTAAGAGATATGCGAGTCCTTGAGACGTTCGACCTGGACACGACTTCGTTTTCTTCAAGGATGATGAGGCCACCCCGGACGGGAGATTTTTCACAAACTTCCTTCCGTCTTCTCTGCGGAGTTTCAAGCTAGGACGACCTTAGATTGCATTACCTAACCCGAGGACTTCTTGTCTATACAATCAATGTCGAATCACAGACTCTAGATCCCATGAGGGAAAGTGTAAAGCCAGCTGGGACCGTGGAGATGGGGTTGTTTAATAGTAGTTGGTCTCATCGCATCTGAGCACTGCAAATGAAAGATTGACTGCTGGTACTAGTTCAGACCTACTCCTGCGTACGCCGGTGTTTTCTCCAGAAGAAAACTGAGATCAGAACGTTGTAGACAAGCTTGAGAACCCCGGCAACTATAAAAGCAAGCCAGAACTGATCCAGACCAGCAAACAAGCCAGTCATGTATAAGCCCAGACAAGACCCTATGGTCTTCACAATGTTTACAACACCCATGGCTGATGTTCGTTCCTCATCCAAGACTCCAGCCGAGATAAAAGCCTGCCTTGGTGCGTTGTCCAACTCTCGAGTAACGATTCGAAAGATGAAGATGATGAGAGCCACATACTTGCTACCTGAGACGGACACCACGAGCAATGACACAGAGTTGATAGTGTGGCATAGAACCATTGTCTGAACTTGCCCAATAGCACGGGATAGCGGCGCCGATGCAAGATTCAGCACCGAGGATATAATTCCAGCCGCAAAAGTGGCCGAACCTAAAGCTCCTTCTGGAATGTCGTATTCGCGCGTCAGAAAGTAGGTCATCCATGATATCTGGGCCAGGCCGGAGCCGACAAAGTCAAAAGCCATGGCGAGTGACAGTTTCCATAGGAAATCGAAGGAGGAGGCAGTGAACATGCGATTCTGTTGCGTCAAAGCAATGGCCGCCGGCTGACATGTCTCTGTCTCTGTCTCTGTCTCTGTCTCTGTCTCTGCCTCTGTCTCCATCTCCGTCTCCGTCTCCGTCTCTGTCTCTGTCCCTGTCCCTGTCTTTGTAGCGATTATAGTGTCGTAGCTGAGAGTGTCCTGGCTCAAAAGAGGTGCGGATTCTTGAGAATGATCGCCTTCGGTTGTGTCCTGCTCAGAGTGCCGTGTTGAGCAGTGCTTCTTTCCACCAGTCCCCCTCTCTACCTCTTTGCTGAGCAATAAAGAGAATAGAAACTTCAAAATCCCTATGCCGGAATAGGCGAAGAAGATGAAGCGATGACACTCTATCTTTCTCACCCCAGCATCTTGCAACGCATTGACGACCCAACCTGTGGCGAGGTTACTGGCTGCCGTACCAAGCATGCCTAACATGGACCACCAGGCGAAAAGATAGTTGCATGTCTCTGGCGTACTGAGACGGGCAATTGCTGATTCTTCAATGGCCTTGAAAGGATCAATCTCGTTGGCACTTCCTTCCGGTTAGTCTGCATCTTCTGCGTGAAAAACTGAATATGCGGTACCTGGGATTGATAACGGCGACTATACTCGCCAGGAGAAGTAACCAGAAATTGTCGAGGCATGCAAATGCTACGCCACCTGCAGACATCAGTAGTGCGCCAATGATGGCGGTCAAACGAACCCCCATTCGATCTCCAACGTATGTGAGTACGAAACTGATGGCGAGGTCGCCAACTAGCGTTAAGGTCATGAAGAGCCCAATTTGGGTATCACGGAACCCAAGGGCATTGAGGTACAGAGCGAGGACAAACGTTGTTCCCCCATAGCCGAGCAGTCGGATGAAACGTATGACAATGAGGAGCTTGAGGTCTCGGCTCGACCGCCAGAGAACATCGCCACCGATGCTCGAGAGGAGGGAGACAGTCGTGGGGAGCTTTGACATCATGGTGCGTGTATGTCGATGGGGCGGCGAGATTTCTCCTGGCGAGAAGATGGTTGGAAACGAGAAAAAGGAACAAAGTTAAGAGGAGGTGAAAGGAGAACGAGAACTAGAACTAGGCCTGGGGGAACTAGCAGAGAAAATAACTGACTAGTAGACAAAGGGGAAGAGAGAGGTTGACGGAAGGCCCTGAACTTACGAACTAGAACCACCGCAGAGAGAACTGCTCCCGGTTGAAGAGACGAAGAACTTTCGCATTTCATATAGTTACATAGTTATTTAAACATCGAAAACACCTTTAGGGAGCAACCTTTGAAGCAACAAGCCGATCACGATTCACAAGCCAAAGCCGCCGGTAACTTGCTGAAGGCACCGTGTCCCGAGTAAAAGCACTACGGGAATGTGGAACAAAGAGCGTAATTCAAACTCACTGCCCACAGTGTTACCAGCGGACAAAGTAATAAATGCAACTTTGTCTCAGTTAACGACAGCAGCTTTGTTAGCGAGGAATGACCGATAATAGGACGAGGAAAGAGCCGAGTTAAAACATTCGGCTTGTTAAATATAGGAGAGCTGGAGTAGTCAATCTAGAATAGAATAGATTAACCTCTATGCGTGTTGAACCTCTAGATGATCCTCACGTCATGTCCAATACCCTATCTCCTGAGTTGCGTGAAAACCTGCAACGAGGTTATGATGAGGGTTGTAGCCAATTAAAATGCATTAAAGCAAATTAGTGGTGTTTTGGCGGGGAATTGGCATGAAATCTTTCACGGATGAAACTTTCCGTACCCGGTGAGTTGAATTTTAAATGCCCCCACCTTTAAAGAGGTGGCGACAGAACCTACAACCGCGTCGTTGTTATATCCTTATTTCTTGCTGTAACTTGCTCACAAAACCACCATTTAAGACCTAATTAATATATATCGCATATCAATAGATAGCTTATTATTTAATTAAGCCACATTATTTAGACCGGATTAATTGAAGCTAGCAATATGGTGTTATGAGCATTTAAACCAACTACTTTTTATCTCTACCGCGACTTTGCGATAGGAACTTCCACCCCCCCCCCACATGTAAATTGAGGCCCCTACAGGATCTTGACTGTAGTTATTAGGGGCCCTGTCATAGCCCCAACCACTATAATCTTGCCGCGGTAAGTTATTAATCCCTTAATCGCCATTTTGCAATAGATTAGGCCTCTGTTGAATAAGAAAAATAACACGAAGTGAAGAATCAGTGTGTGTATTTATAATAATGGCAATATTGCTTGAGTCCGAGTCGCTTTCGTGGCATGATTATGTTGTTGAGGGACTTGAGTGTACCGAGATAAAAGTATCAGGCTTAGTTGCTGCGCCTAAGGCCTCACCTTTAATATATGGGCTGAAAATCCATCCATAAGCAGCAGTCGATACACAGGGTTCGACTTCCGGGTCATCTTTAAGGCTGCAAAGGCGAGGCCCTCGTTCCAACGGGCCCGGGTCAATAAGGCCCCGTAACCAAACTAGCAGGGCTGGCGGCAAAGCTATAACAGTTAAAGTGCTGGAGCCACTAAAGGGCTCTATGGTTATAATTAAAGCCCGAGTTAGTGTACGTAAGGACTACCTTAGTGTTAATTTGAGCGAATATATACTCTTTTAAAAGAATCTTTGCTTTTAAGATAAGGAATAAAGGAATAGATCCAACGGCATTAATAGCATCTATAGAGGTTAGGAACTCCTTATTGCCTAGCTGGAAGACAAGTAGTCATATAGACCTTCTTATATAGATTAAGAAGATCCTTAGGCTATAATTAACCCAACCAAGCTATAAAGGAGCCTTATTGAAATTCCAGAGGTTCTAGAGTTAGATTGAGACATTCAAAATAGTGCTCTTATACTTAATTAACCAGTTATTAAGTCTTATAATATTAAGCTCGGCTTTAGCTTAAGTAATCTCCTTAATCTTCGGCAACTTACATAATAGCTTAGGGTGCCTCTTCTTAAAGCGGCGAACCTAAGCTTAGGAGACCTCTCCTTAAGGTCCCTAAAGGCGGTATTTTCGGGGAAATAAAGCATAGTTGCGAATACATGCTTTAGTTATAGCAAATGTGCTCTTCTTAATGGAGCGAATAAAGGCAACTAAGCCTAGTTTCTTAGCCTTAGTTAGAGCCGGAGGCTGGCCTCCGGCCTCGACGTTCCTAGCTATTGGAAGGGTCTGGCCGGCCTTTAAGCGAGCCACATACTTCTTAATAAGGGCCGGCTTTGCGCCGTGTGTGACAGCAGCCTGAATAATTGTTAGGGGAGGTGGGTTAGGATGCTGCCGGGTTATGCGTGTGGCGGGGTTACTAGCGAGATAGGCCCCGGCCGCCTTAGCCGCAGCGTTGCTTAATTTAGATAAAAATGGAGGCATTGATTAAATAAATAATAAGCTATCTATTGATATACGATATATCTCAATTGGGCTTTAAATGGTGGTTTTGTGATCAAGTTACAGTAAGAAATAAGGATACAGCAACGACGCGGTTACAGGTTCTGTCGCCCCCTCCGACAGGAGAGGGGTTGGTGTTGCAACAGCTACGATAACTAATAACAGAGCACACCGGGAAGTGTGAACAAGAGCCTTGATTTCTAACAAAGGAAATGCGCGTTTGAGCGATATTTTATGTATAAAGCGAGCACCCCTTTAAGTGGGCTGTGCTCGACCAATCAGCGTTCGGCTTGTTGTTTGACAGTTGGCTTCTAAGCTAGCTTACTCAGCCCCCCAGGTACCCCTCATGTACTTCCGGGGTTCCCAGAGGCGTGTGGGCAATTGACATTGTGCAAGTGTTCACGCACTTACGAGATGGTGATGCCCACTTCACCTCCCTCTCGGCGGACTCCCCCTGACCGCCGGCGTTTCCCTCTTCTGCATTGCGCCATGCCCAGTACTCAGCAAGACGCTTATCTGCGTAACTACTATAGTCAAATTCGATAGCTCCGGTAGATGTCTCGGCTTGGATGAGCGCACAGAGTCCCCTGTTGCATACACGGTGTCAGTTTAGTGCCACCAAAGATGGACTGCGGCAACAGATCACCATGGGACTGGGCTTAGCAGGTAACATACCAGTAGAAGCCGGGGAATCCTCGAAAACTATCCACTTGGTCCATCAGTTCGTTCACTTCAGCGTTAGTGATACTCGTCTGCTTGGATTGCTTCTCGCCTTGCGGCCGTGTAATGTCGGAGTGGGCTTCAAGGTATTCGCGTATGAATCCCTGACGCGTTGCTCTTGTTGGCAATAAGTTGTAGTCGCAGTCAAACCCGGCCCATTCAGCGAAATGGTTGGCCAGTTCAAATGCCCTGGGACAGAGGGTAGCATGTCTAGGATAAGATGCAGTATTAGCACAGGGGGGGGGGGTAGAGACAGTTCGGAATATGACTCTCAGACTTACTCATAATCTATGAACCGCACAGAAGTGACTTCTAAGGTCGAGGCGCTGCTTAATACGGGAATGATGATATTGCCGCAAAGCAGGTCACCGTGTCCGAGAACCTAGTCAAGTAACATCGTCAGTTACATAGCTATCAACAGTCAACGAACATTCAGTACTGTCATACCAAGGGGTCTGGGTCGCTGTCTCTGAACAGTAGTCTGTTGGTGAGATACTGGAATTCCTCCCGCAACTTGTTCTTGTTGGCCGTTGAGTGTTGTGGGTTGTCAGGGAGAGCGTCCAGCCATTTCTTAGCCGTAGACCAAATGCTCGGCTCAATATTGAAGCTTTCTTGCGGACACTTGGGAGACACAACGGGGAGCATTGCATGCCACCGTGCGATTTCTTTTGCCACCCCTCTCCAGATTGTTGGGTTCGCTATGTCAGTCTCTGAGCAGACGTGGCCATGTATGAACTGATATACGTGACCATTTGTGAAGCGGACCAGAGGGGCGGAAGAAAGCTGTTTCTCTGAGAGAAGCTCATGCACTTGTAGTTCCTCTGCAAGATATTAGATCATCTCTAGAGATAGGGCCATGTAGTTAGACGCACTATTTCGGTCAATCGTGATCTCTGTGCCGTCCCCATAGAGCTTGACTATAATCGCAGTATCGACGAATGTCTGGTCAGTTGCTCGAAGATCAACCTTGAAGAGCTGAAAATATGTTAGCACGGCATGCGAAAGTTCAGTTGAAGTACCATGAAGCTTACGCAGTTGGTCGTGCCTTTGGTTAAGACTTTCACTTCCAAATCCGCCTTGTCCAACTGCTCATACTTGGGAAACAAATGATGCGCAAGTTCAAGGCTGGACTCTTGGGGATTATCTTTATCAAAGACATAGTCCACAAGTGGAATTCTTGTCTTTACCCTGAACATGTCTGAGTTCAATGATAGGGGAAGCAAGTTTGCGGGAGACAGGCTTTGTTGGTTATCTGAAAGTCACTTCGATGCTCTCTCTCTGATATCGTATTCTCCTACGAGCATTAGGAAGACCAACATGAAAACAAGATTAGCGGTTCTATAATGAACTCATCTTGTAGCTGTCGGGAATTCATATTCGTTCAGGGGTTCTTGGTACCACCAACAAAAATCACATTGTTAGACATTTATGCAGGCGACCGAGGAATGAATTAGCAGCGGAATTAGCCATCTAGCTTTGCTCGATCATTTCGGCAATTGTGTCGTGTTGAAATACGATTTCGAGGTATGTAGCAAAACATATTTAGCTTGGATAACCTGTACGTCATTGCACAGCTTCTTTAAAGAGACGAGTCAAGGGCCATTGGGTGTGCGAGAAAACAAGGTTCAAAATGCCACGTAAATGCCCGTCCGGGCTGAAATTCGTAGCCGGAGCTCGTTCTCTTCTCAAACAAAGTGATGACGAAGCTCCACGGAAGGTGATGAATCATGTCCTCTCGTCGATTTTATGGTGTCACGAAAATGTACCATGAGCGGCAAGACCACTTAGGAAAAGGGGTTCGGAACTCTTCGCCGCTTTATATAACAACATGTCCTTCGTGGAACAAGTCTGTTAACATTAGACATCATAGGCTGGCATACAATCATCCGTTACAGCTCAAGATGGACGCTCAGATGCCACAGAGCAACAGTCTCTTGTACAAGAACTTTCACAAGCATCCCGCTGCTCTCATTGAGTCTGCGTCCGGTATCTATCTCCGAACCAACGATGGCAGAAATATACTTGATGCTACGAGCGGAGCGGCTGTCGCGTGTCTGGGCTACGAAAATAAGGAGGTTCAACACGCCGTCATTGACCAACTCATGAGCGTTCCTTATTGTCATCCAGGCTTCTATAAGACCCAGTCAGCCGATGATCTGGCCAACTTTCTTGTTGAGTCTACCAGTGGACACATGTCGAAGGCAGTCTTGTGCGGATCAGGTACAGTATTAGGCAGTGTTGAATATGGCTTTCTTACTAATATTGATTCCTAGGCTCAGAAGCAGTTGAAGTTGCTCTGAAGTTGGCCAAGACACATTTCTCTTCTCTTGCCAACCCCGAGCCCAAGAGGTCTCATTTCATAGCAAGAGTTGGTGCCTGGCATGGGGCTACGCTTGGGGCCTTGACACTTGGTGATTTCAAGGTCCGCAAAGATCCTTTTCTTTCCCTTATTGCGCAGACGACGTCTCGCGTGTCCGCTTGCAACACGTATCGCGACTTGCAGAGGGATGAAAACAAAGAGAGTTACGTACGTCGACTTGCACAGGAGCTTGATGACGAGTTCCAAAGAATTGGACCAGAAAAGGTTTGCGCTTTTGTTGCCGAAACTGTTGGCGGGAGTGTGAGTTTTGGGAGCTTTTTTTCTATTGCATTATCAATGACGCTGATATTATGTAGGCAAGTGGGTGCGCAATGCCTGTCAAAGGCTACTTTCCAGCCATGAAGGCTGTTTGTGAAAAGTACGGAGCCCTCCTCATTCTTGATGAAGTCATGTGTGGTATGGGTCGTACTGGCACTCTGCACGCATGGGAGCAAGAAGATGTTGTCCCGGATATCCTTGTCGTTGGTAAAGGCCTCGGTGCTGGCTACGCGCCTATCTCGGCTGTTCTTCTCAATTCATGGCTGGTCGACTCGTTCAAGAAGTCTGGCAAATCCTTCGCCCATGGACAGACGTACATGGCTCATCCTCAAGCAGCAGCTGCGGGACTCAAGGTCCAACAGGTTATCAAGGAGAATAATTTGGTGTCATCTGTCAACAAGTTAGGCAAGTATCTGGGCGCGAGGCTCAAGGAGAGGTTGTCGTCTCACCCTTACGTCGGAGATATCCGGGGGCGAGGATTGTTTTGGGCGGTAGAGTTTGTTGTTGACAAGCAGTCCAAGCTGCCATTTCCTCGAGGACTGGACCTGCATAGTAAGATGCATTCCCGTGGGATGCAAAAGGGCTACGAGATTGCGCTCTTCAACGCCAACGGTGGTTATGACGGCTACAGCGGGGATCACTTTCTCATCTGCCCCCCCTTTATTGTTACAAAATCCGATATTGACGAAATCGTAGATCGGACTGCGAGGGTCGTAGAGGATACCTTTTCCGAATTTGTTACTTGTTCAGTGTTGGAAAAGTTTGCGTTGCAGCTGGACACTGCTCGAAAGAACCCGTCCATGGATGAGGTAGTGACTGAGCAGCTGGTTCATGTTGCCTAGAGGCTTTCAACACTCCTATTGTTGCTCGGAGGCTTAGTTTAATATATACTATCAAGGTTTCTAGAACTATTCGTTAAAAGTAAAGTGCTCAATATTGGTTTGGGCCTCCGAACTACACACACATGCTGATAGGTACCTTGAGTCTCGACGTCTTTCAAGGACAAGTAGTGCAATTCCTCCATCGTTCGAGCCACGACTTCTTCCAAGATCTGCAAACATTTGAATTCGTGTTCAGCCAACCGCACCTTGCACCATAGGCTTTCCGAAAGGAAACTTGCGCCCTGGCCTCTATGATTTGTTGCAATGGCACATGACGCCGATGCCGAAGCCGATGATCGTGATCTGCTAACAAAGGACCCATAGAGAATTCTTCTATCGGGTGTTTCGGCTGAACGGACTTCCAATGGGCGTATCATTATGACAAAGTGTCACACAACGGGACCTCCAGTCAAAGACGGACAGATCCTCCAAGCTCAGCCTCAAGTGGTGCGAGCACCGGCGCTTGGGTTCCGGAATCAGCGTGTCTGAATGTAGCGAGCGAAGCATAAGGTTCGAACATTTGACCGATTTCCCCAAAACATGAGTTCTATATTCAGATGACTTTGTGGCTTTCGCTTGCGCAATGATGATGGCAGCCCTTGTGATTTGGTGACAGCCTCTTCTCTTTGCCCCATGCCCTCCAATATCGAAGTCTTATTGGGCGCCTTGGACATTCTCTATCTCTGATTAACCTCTTCTATCAATACGTTGGTGTTAGACTTTCGACTTCTCTTGGTGAGAAACCTCCCTGGTTGACTGGCGGTTGTTCTTACTTGGACTTTGAAATATCAAAGGCCTTGTGATTGAAAAAGGCCACCTTTTGAAATCTGTCTGAATCACCTGGCGGGCGAGATGCGATAGATCCGTCCGAGGTCCCATCAGCTCTGCCTTCCTTGAATCGAGCCAAGAAGGTAGCGTCGTGGGATCCTTTACCAGACGAGACATCACGATACGTAACGGTACGATGAACCATGACCGTGTTACACCCTTCCACGGGACAAATTGCCTCGACATCTTGCGACAATTGGCTCGTCATCCGATTGGCATGTAGGACAACATCCAAAAAAAAATGTCTCGCGGGGACCAACTTTCCGGTAGATGTTCATTGTCACTATTGCCTAGTAGGACTCAGGTGGATGCTGTCGCTGTCGAGGATGTCAAGGCTCGCAAAATTCTCACCACTGTCATCGCTTGGGATTTTGTTGTCATATTCGCCGGAAATTAATTCTCTGTTGGTCCATTGCTCGATTCGATATCTCATGGCGCATATCGTAAAGCGAAAGCTATGGAGAACCGCCTGGCAGGATTTGACAGCTCATCTGGGCACGACCAAAACCATGCTTGCGTGAATTGTATTGAGAGAAGGAAGAATGGAGTATGTAGTATTGGTAAGTATTAATATAGATCAAGTGGTTCATATTTCGAAATTTCTCTCTTGGACTCTTTTACCCCTATCGTGACATTTCTGCCAGATTCAGGGGGCATAAATGTTAAAGGTAAAGATCAGACCTGCGCAAACTGATGACACAGCTGTCAATCAGGCTGATCTGCTGATCTGACGTGAGTTTTGTTTGCCAAGATTGGCTAGGCGGCAAAGCCAGCGTGCACTTCACAACGACCTCAAGTCCGCAACACATCTCTTTGCCATTCAGAACAAATGGTAGACAACTCCCTGTCTCCAATCTTTGTAAGGGTGAATGGAGTTACCCTCTTAGGTGGCTGGTGGCTGGTGTATACTCTCGTTCTTGACAGGACAGGTCTATACAAGGTCCGTATGGAAGGGACAGTTACAGTTGAAAGAAACGAGTTACTCGTCTAGGATGAATCTTACTCGAGGCCTCACGACGACCTTGATCAGCCTTCAGGAGAATGTATTCTTAGTGATATCACCCTCCGTGACCTCGTTTCTGGTAAGATTTCGAGAGATCGGGCATAAGGACTGAATGATGATCATAATAACAGGATCTGTAAAATTAGCAGGATACTCGTGTTCTGTGAATCTGTATCCCCAACCAAGACAGTGAATATCACTGCAACATGATTTATCATTTCAAGAGCTTCATGTCTTTCTATCCATAAAACAGATCAGATCAATTCTAGCTATTGGGTCGTTCGAGGCCGACAGGCTGACTACCATACAATACTACGGAAGACAGGCCCCTGTTGTAACTCATCTACTGTTGATTACTATACATTAGCTCTGTACGAGTCTCCTAATAACCTTTGCATTTGACGTTTAATTTGTCTATCACGCCCAGCTCAAGGCTTGGTAACGGGAGTCATAGAATAAAGTGACTGGCTACATGTTCTGCTATCTTTTGAGCTTGGTTACCTACAACTTACACATACCCCTTTCGCCATGATCGGAATTTTATTCTCATATCGCTAGACTAAGACTTGGACATGCTCTTTGATCGTTCTGCAGCTGCCATGATGGCACTCGTGAATGCCGACCTGACACCTTGATGTTCAAGTTCTAGAAGCGCCCTGATAGAACAGCCTCCAGGAGAAGCAATCTTCTCTCTCAACACACTTGGGTGTTCTCCCACGGGCACGAGCTTCATCATTCCAATTGCACTATTCACGACCAGGCCTTGAACGTCTGGGCGCTTGACCCCTTCAGCAACAGCAGCATCTAACAGGCCGTCGACTGCGAGCAGCAGTAGTGAGCCTGCACATCCGACTAGGACAGCCGAGATATCGAACGAGCCTTCTTCAACGAGCTTGGCCTGCCCGACTTGGCCGAAGACCCATGATTGGCCTCGGTCTGGCCCAAGGTCAACGGCCCGAGCAGATCAGCTTGAAATTTCCGGGCTTACCGTTCAAGGCGCGCCCTTGCGATTATCATGCATTTCGGAGTGACGACAACCCTTACAGTTATAACGCGGAATTCGGGTTGTATTGAATCAAACGGTGCACCGAGGTTGAGTTGCTTCGGCAGAAGACGAGCCTTTTTACTTCTCGTCGTAATCGATAACATTGTAATCTAGTTTCCAGGAACAGTATGTTTGTTCAGAATTGTGTCAAAATTAAAGGCGAGTTTCCGGCTTATATCCAGCCTGCGAGTAACCTGCCAAAAGGAACAGTAGCCAGCGCCTTAACATCTCGTGGATCTCGCTCTTATTTCGCTTGGCCTAAATCACTCCTAGCAGAGCGATACCAGTTCCTCCTGTAGTGTACACCAATGCCTTGTTCTTAAAGGCGTGACTATTCGTGATAATTGTCGATTTTACCGATGCCAATGAATATCTTATTAGTTTGACTGGCTGAGAAGCGCCGGGCGGCAACACCAGCACGGTGTCTTGCTGCATACATCTTACTAGGGAAAGAGGTTGGAACAAGATGTGAGGCTTGAATATCACGAGGCCGTACCACTAGCCACTTCTCACTTCTTAAGGTAATATCTGGAGTTCAACTGTACTATTTTTAGATAGCTGTCTTTGCTAATATGTATAATTTGATTTACTATCAACGGTCTAAGAACTGGCCATATAGAAGAACTCGAGATCCTCTGTCCTTGCTAATATATACCTACTCATATAGACGTGACCTATCCGTACCCTGTCTCAAATAGCTCGGCCCGGGCCTGTTGGATGTCTATAGCAATGCGTCTTTAATTATCGAACGGACAGATCATACGATATCAGATGACTTTGAGACGGTCCTGACCTCCCTCGGCCCGATGATATTCTGAAATCCCTCTGCTCCTCACACAAAGCTATCGACGAGTACTTCGCCCCTGGTGTTTCTCGTATCAATAGCCCCTGAGTACAAACAACTATGTATCAGAACAGTAGTTGGCATCCGCAGCCACCGGTGAAGCCTCCCAGAAGAAGTTTGTGTCCAACAAATTTGCCAAACTTTGCAAATGAAGGTTCGTTTCGGGCTCCGCCGTGTAACCAAACAAGCCATTATTCTCATCAACGTAGCTCAATCCGCCAAGTACCTGCGCCGCCTGTATTGTGGTTTCATCCAGTTGAAGTTGATCACTGTCTAGCTGTGCAAGGTCGAATGTCGAGATCGGTCCATCGTTCTCATGAGGTTGCAAAAATGGTGACGATGGGGATAAGAGTGCAACAAGAGAGTCGAGATATGCAGCATGCAAAGCTACCGTATCCTGCGCAGAATGTACTGCTTGGCCAACATGACGGGCAACATCTCTAATCAGGGTAACGGCCGTCTTCTGGAACGATGGACCAAGAACACCATTGCATGGGAGACACAACAGTAGACACAGGGTCAAAGCTGCACTTGGCCCCAAAAGCAGAACGGCGTCAGGTCCTCTTCTTAGGTCGTTGACGGGAAACATAAGCAGGTGGCGTAGCGTTCCGAAAGCAGCTTCAACACTACTAGCTAGACCAAGAGCATCAGGCGATAGGGCCATTTCTATGCCTGAAAGGTCGAGGTAGGACGGCACAGGCTGCCCACTAGAGCGGAATAATGACTTGAGCGAGGCCATCAACGCATGTCGGAGGATAGCCAAAGAGATATTAAGTCTGACGCTGTTTTCCCAAAGCCCTACCAAAGCTTCGAGATGATTATTTTCTGGGCCAAGCAGTCTTCTATCAAGAGTCTGGTCTTCTAGGGGATTGATTCTACCTTGGCCGAGCAAGTGGTTCTTCCAAAGGGACTTCCATCTACCAAGTTCAGAATCCATAAGTTCCAAGAGACATGGCAGCATTGATGGTGATGCCCTCTGAACCATAGCACTCAGTCTTGCTTGAATCCGCCGGAGATCAGCACTACAACAAGCGACCATATCGAGTGGAAGTGCGTGTGGCATCATCAGCCATGTTTCTAGGTCGCCAACAAAGGAACCATCGTCATCACCTTGGCTCAGAGATGCCTTTCTCATGAAGAATAGGCTCTGCTGCTTGTCTTGGCGGAACAAGGCGAGCCATGTCCTTCGCCGCTGGGCAGCTAGTCGGTTGTCACCATCGCCTGGCTCGAGATCCAGATCATGGAGGATTCGAAACGCGTAACCACTGTGCAGATAAGATACATCGTCGTCTGGGTCCTTCCAGCAGACGAGAAGGTAGAATGCTTGCATAGTCTCAATGGATCTATCACCCTCTGCCAATGTCTTGATCGCCAGGTTGCGAGCGAGACTGCACAAGCGAGTTTGAAGAAAACAATCAGTCGCAGGTACGAGACAACCATCGATATAGTTGGCGAACTTGGACGAGCAGAAGAGGATGGTAGCAAAGAGCAGTTGGCTTCGTCGCCTCACATTGTCATGCGTGTCCACATGCGGGTCTAGAACGTACTCCCACTTTGCGTTCATCTCGAGCATAAAGTGAGTGAATAGCGCTCTCGAGGTAGGATCAGGAAGTATGCCGCCTTGGATCGGGTCTGTGATTGTCTGGCCAAGGGTCATGGACGAGACGTAACTAGGCATTTTGACGTAGGCACCTTGACAACTGGCATTGCTGGCTTGCGTTGCTGGATCCGCCTTTAGCGGACGAAGAAGCCAGGCCAACTTCAAAGAGGAGCTCGACTGGGCTGGTTGTTGAGAATTTTGTACCGATCTTGAAGACGCAGTCACGCTGAAAGAGGGGTTGTCTCCTGAGGTGATAAAGCTGAATGGGGCACCTCGCTTGCCTTTCAGAGTGGCCAGCGTCGCAACGATTCTGGTTCGGATCTCGGGAGTGATTATTGGCTGTTGAACCTGACCAAAAGTAGTGAGGATCTCTGACGCGGATGAAGCATCTGGGTGAGCTTCACGGCTAGTGGGCGTAGGAAGCGGCGCAACCGAGATATTATCGTGGGAAATCGACGTCGAGGACGTTGATGCAGAACCTTGTTGCCGACAGGGCGTGGGACGGCCATTTTCGACATTGGCATGGCTATCATGACAAGATTCGTGATGGCTTCCATCGCCTTGATCGGCATCTTGCTCGGGTTTTCGTTGAAGGGAACCCCGCCGTACTTGTCGGTAGGGATGAGCTCTGACCCGAGCTCGCTTCGGTTGAGCAAAAACACAGCCGGCATCATTGGCAATGCATCGATCGCATCGATCTGGCTGCTGTGATATAATGCACCGAACCTTTGCTGATCGACATTTGAGACATGCGCTTGGTGAATTAATTTGGGGCCTCGATGAGGATAGAATTAATTGCAACTCACACTGGTGCGCGGTGCAGGTTGGAAGGGTGAGAAGTCGATGGTGCCATGGAGCGGGCCGAAAGACGATGCATGTAAATGATGGTCGGATGAATGGTAGCAAGACGAAGGTTATCTCGGTCCCGCCGAGATCGATGAAAGGGTCCATATTCCGGAATCAACGGAGACGGAAGCGGGGTAACGTAACAAAGGGCGATAGACTCGGAAGTTGATACCGGGCTCTCGGCCCGAGATGTCGTTTATGAAGTCAAATCTCTATAGCATTTCTACAAGTATAAAGAAGGACGCGTTCGACGATGGCATAATATGCAACTGCACTCCCTCACATGTTCAGCCATCTACTCCGAGTATTCCATAATCTGATATTTGTCGAGATATCCATCCACTCAATCATACGATCAGCATGTCTGGCCGCTTAGCGGGAAAGATTGCCCTGGTCTCGGGCTCTACTCAAGGCTTCGGTCGCGGCATCTTGGAAATCTTTGTCCGCGAAGGAGCCGTCGTCCTGGGAATGGATCTACAAGCCTCGGACGGTCCGGCTGAGGGTTTTGCGGAGGAGCAGGCATATCAGATCAAGGCCAATGTTGCCCAGGAGGAGAGCTGGAAGAGAGCTGTAAGATAATCACCATGGAGCTGCAAGATAACCACCATGGAGCTGCTGGTCTGATATCTATCTAATTTTTGCCGTTTATGCCAAGATCCTGCTTCACTACGCAGCTCGAGGTCTCCATCGAACGGTTCGGAAAGGCTCCCTCTATAGTGGTGCACAACGCCGGTTGGTCATATCCCAACAAGTCTGGCATCGACGTTACCCTAGACGAGTTCAACCGTCTCTTCGATGTTAATGTCAAGAGTGTTTATCTGGCTTCCAAAATTCTCATCCCCGAGATGAAGAAGAACGGACCTGGATCTACAGTTGTTATCTCGAGCGAGAACGCCATCCGGCCTGGAGCGACTCAAACATGGTACAACGCGACCAAAGCCGGCATCTCGTCAGCCACCAAGTCGATGGCTCTCGAATTTGCCAAACATCAGCTTCGTTTCAACACCATATGCCCAACTTCTGGCAACACGCCTCTTCTCAACAAGTTTGCAGGCATCGCGGATGGGCCTGTTCCAGCCGAGATTATCAAGGCCAAGTGCGCTAGTATCCCGATTGGTCGTCTTGTCGAGCCCTCGGATGTGGCAAACGTTGCGTTGTTTCTTGCGGAACCTGCTAGCTCTATTATCAATGGTGTAGAAATTCTTGTGGATGGTGCTCGATGTGTCTAAGAGAGTAATTATTTCTGATTGTTAGAGACGAATGGAAAAAAACAAGAGAAATCTGCAGCACGTTGCAGTTGCCTTACCCTATGGGCCTACAGCTAACGTCGGGCACCCACTGACGGGCCACCCCCAGAAATGGGCCACCTTTCCACAACATAACTGAGATTATGCGATAATAG
>JABFEV010000960.1:0-22430 GCA_013618395.1 Fusarium domesticum | reverse complement strand
TAGTGTAATAATAATAATAATACCATTCGGGTTGGATAGGGCTGAGATCAGTTCCAAGAACCGAAGCAGAAGGATTCTCGCTATTTCACGTCAGCGTCATATTTCGTGCATTACGGGTTTATATCATCTCACTCTGCAAAGTCCATGGCCCAGATACCAGTTCCAGTACCCAGATCAAGAACACGCTGGGGGTTATCACCGAGGGGGGAGAGATGAGATCGTCCTCCGAGAACAAGGCTGTAAACATGGTGACCAAGATCCATTCTGTTCTGCTCCTCCTCGTCGTTGGGCTGGTCTCTTGTTAGAATCACGTTTCGCTTGAATATGCCAAAGTGTTCACTTACCACTAGGTAGGCTCCATCGCGGAAAGCATGGTACCGACGACCGTTCTAGAGTCTGTTATTACACTGAACATTGTTGTAGGGTTTCACTTGCTGACCTCATATCTAGAAGAGTTAGCCATTCATGTGAGTAATGCTTGTGGTAGGATCTTACCTGTAGTTGACGATGCTGGAGTTGAGAGATGAGAGATAACTCGCAGAACCATCGGTACTGAAGAGGAAGCGTTAGATGAATCAATCTATCAAAGCGACGTTGAAAACTCACGATGCGTTGTAGGCAGAGTCGTTCTCGCCGAAATCATCCTGGATAGCCCCGTGTCAGCGACTGACATATCACTCCAGCAACATCACTCACCTCTGCTTGAAGAGGGTTCTCAGGGAGTGCCTCTAATGTCGCAGCCTGACCAGCCTCAGGTGCTGTAGTGGCTTGCTGTTGGTTGACAGGAGCCTCGGCAGTCGAGGAGCCTTCAGCCACCGGCGCAGATGTCTCAACCTCGTTATCGGTACCCTTGGTTTCTTGTACGACCTTTGGTGTCTCGGTACTGGTGGTAGCCTGTGTATCCTCGGAAGTTTGAGGCTGTTGGCTCCGCTCACGAGTTGGTTGATCTTCAGCCATTTTGGGCAAAATTTGAAAAACGGGCTTGGTCTAGGTACCAGAAGTTGGATGCAAAAATGTAACTGGATTGAAATCGATGCGGGAAGTAGAAAAACAATGAGGGAGAACCTTGGAGAAAGTGAACAAAGTCCCGCGAGTTCCAATCACCTCTCTTTACCTCTCGGTTTCTCCACGAACCCCGCTCTGGACAGATGGCATCAGGCCATACTACTTACTACGTGTTGTTGTCCCTTTCCTGCTGATGCTGTCTTTGCAGGAGACTGGGGTATTGCTGTATTAACCCACTAACCGAATGCTCTAGAGGTGCTGAATCGGCCAATTGGAATGGGAACCGTTGGCGCAAAAGCAGAGCCTGGGTGGTAGTTGTACGCGAGGTGGTAATTTGGCGTCGACAACTGCGGCATAGAGGAATATATCCCCTGTAGTACCATGCATGCCATGGAGATTTGAGAGGGCCGGTTGTTGGGTCGGTGTGGAAGAAGAGAGAGACGACAGAAGTGTTATTTGAGGCTGTAGGGTAACCAATGCGGCCCCACATACCGCCCAGACGAGCTGGTGCCCCTCCAAACCCACTGTGCACATAACCATTGTTTACTTTCTGATGGTTCAGCCTCGTCTGTCTCGCCGCCTTTTCAAGGACTGTGTTGATATCACAACAGAAACACCCCCAAACCTGCCATTCACTACTCCCAAAATAACCTGACACCAACTCTATCCGGAAACCATAAAAAATGCTACAATGGCTGCCGTCCAGCCCGCTCGCTCTCGTTCCGCCCGTTTAATGGCCAACCTCACAAAGACAGCACAGCATGTCAATGGAACGACTCCACAAGCCGTCAGCCATGGCCCATCAGCCTTGTCAATCTTCTTGACCAATATGCGACTACTTGATCTTGATCAACTGCCAGATTTCCCGGGGATATGCGCTGAAACCTTTGCAGCAGCCGGCACCAGCGCCCAAGGACAGAAGAGGAGAGTCCGGTGTGTTGAATGGGTCCTGTTTCGACTCTTTGCCATGTGGGATCCCGAGGAGACGAAAAAGGTTCGAAATAACAGAACGGGTAACAAACACAATGACTGACTATTGGTAGAAATTGAAGCCTTTCTTTCCGCCGCTCGATCAAGTCCAATCCATCAACCTACGTGCCGCACTCCTCCGAGCTCTCGAACAAGCTAAAAAGAATGGTGTCCTCGGAAGAGACGCTATTGTACGAAAGACGATGCTAGATGAATGCAAAGGCGAGCGAATGGAAGAAGTGTTGGCTGCGTTTTCGTCCGCCGTTTTAAAACACGTTATTGCGCTGGAAACGGCCCAAAACGGGGAGCATCATGCGCCGGCGCTGGATCTCGCATTAGAGGAACGAGGCTACAAAAGCGACAACACCGATCTTGTCACCATGGTCTGGGCCTATAAAGCTTCCCTCCACCACGTATTGCGAACCAAGGATTCGGCGAACGCCAAATATCGCGACTTCTCTGAGCTCCTAAGCATCAAGGAGCGAAGCATAGCGCGAAAGAACGAGACCATCCAGGCTTTGGAGCAGAACGGAGGCAAGACAATATCCGACGATGCCAAACTGGAAATGTGGCGCACCATTCGCAACAACTGGTCGGGCAACGAGCGATGGATGGAGGCATTGTTCCGTGGAGATTCCAGCGCCAAAAAGGACACGCTTTTGGAAACCCCCTTTGACAAAGTCTGGCGTAGGGTCCAACAAGGGAGATTAGCTGAACTTGAGGAAAAGGGTAGTGGACTGTTGGAGCAGTTGGACACACGAGTACAGACGCAAAGACAACGACTAGAGAAGTGGGAGGAATTTCGTAGGAGATTGTCCGCCGACAGACCTAAGCCGACTCCTTCAAAGCAAAAACGACAAGACACGCAGACAAAGGGCATTGACTTGGGATTCGGAGCTCATGAAGGATTGCAAGTTGGTCGGGCCAGTCCGAGAAAAGCAACCATCGGAGGCCAGAAACGGAAACTTAACGAGGAGTACGACGATTTAATTCATGGGCTCAACGACGAGCTCTCAAAGACCAAGCCTCAGGAGTCTTCTGCCCTCGCCTTCTTACAGCGTCCAGCCACATCTGACCCTATGCCAGTAAGCGCGCCGATGGCCTCTATCGAGAAGGAGGAAGAAGTGGTGAGCGAGCTGGAAGAAGAGGAAGAACACTTCACAGAGGCTCCGATCAAGCCCTTCAAAACGAGGCTCGACATGTCCAAAAGACTACCAGTGCGACCCAAAATTTCCCATAACGAAGACTCGTTCGCCGCCCGGTCTCTGCGATCCTCATCAAGCTCCAGGAACTTGCGTAAGTTCTCCGAAGACGAAGCACGTATAATGCGTGTGTCCTCTCTGGAGCTTACTAGCTCTCCCGAGCCGGAAGATTCCTCAGAGCACGAGGATGACCCCACGGTTCAACCCTCTTCTCCGCATGTAGCACACCAAGAAAAGTCTCCAGAACCAACACCAAGAGAACCCTCACCGACTCAGGAGCTCGCCGATCAGATTATCGAGTCAATGAACCAGGCATCCCCCTCGCCAGTCAAACGACCGAGGCCCAGGCACACCCTATCCCTTGTTGAACGCACTCGTCTCTCCATGGCTCGCGAATCCTTCGCGTTCCCCGACCATGAAGAGCCAGATCTTCCCATCATCCCAGCAGCAGTGTCCGCTCCACCAATACTGGAAGACTCGAGCCAGAGTATCGCCGAGGAGGCCTCTGGGGATCTTTTAGCTCGGACTCGAAAGAGCATGGCAGGATTTGAAAAGGCAAGGCAAAAGGCGCAGATTGAGAGAAGACGATCTCTTCGAAGGTCAAAACTTCCGCCTAGAAGGGAGGGCAGTTACTTTCCCAAAGTTGACGAGGAGGAAGACCGTGAGCAGCAGCAATTGGCTGAGGATCTTCTGGCGGGAGAGGATATGGAGGCTGTATTTAGGTCACGACCAAAGATCGCAGCCAGTCCTCTTCCAAGCCCAACCCGTGAAGGGGAAGCAAACGAGTATATGTAGCTTCAAAAAACATGATGCACCAAATGCCAGCGTTTTTTTTTTTTCACACATGCTCACATCTCTATTATACATGATGCCTCCTTTTTCCCTGATACTATACACATACATGATTGTTCTCAAACTTGCACCGTCTACCATCCTTGCTTCTTCAGCTCGTTGACTCGATGCACAGCCGCTACAAAGCCAGTCTTGAAACGGGCCCTCCATCGCTCACTCCTCAACCTCTTCTTCTTCAGACCCTTTCGCTCGTGGAACCTCTGACTGTGGAACTTGTTCTTGACCTGCTGCTCTCGCACCATCCTGTTGAGGACACGGAGGGCAGACATAGGCGTCGAGCCGCTCGTGGGCGAGTTTCGCTCCTTGACAAAGACTGTGCGGCCGGTGACGGGCTTGGCGCGGACCTGAGGACGGGTCAGAATGTCGGACTCGATACTTCGGCCAAAGCGGCCGGCCTTGCTGGCGACGAGAGAGGCGATGTCGAGGTTGAATGGCATGCTGGCTGCCGACTTCGCTGCCGTGTAAGGGTGTTCCTCAGCTGACTTCTCGGTACTGGCCTGGGCCTCCTCAGCGGCAGGAGGAGGAGGAGGCGGGATGTCGGAGAACGCATTCGGCGCTGGAGTCTGTTCCTGCGATTTGGGACGGAAGGACTTGGGCGTCTCCGGGGCGGGAGCTCTCGCAGGCTCGGGTTTAGGAGCGCGGGTGAAGTTTCCCACAAGAGGGTTCGATCGACGGACGAAAGGGTTGTCGTTGGCAGCTCGAAAAGCGAGGGACGTAGAGAAGGGTCTGGCTCGGAGACATGTCGAAGGTGAAACTACTCTCGACAGCATTACGCTGCCGAATTTATATGGTGTAGCCCTGTTAAAAATCAGCAAATGTCGTAGTGTATATCAGATTGAAATGCATACATGTTTGTTGGGCGAGATATCGTGATACACGCCCAATTGGCTTTACAGAAGTCGTCGACCGAGCTGATTAGAATGGAGACAAGGCCATGAGCTGCAGAAAAGTCGCGGTGCATCGGATAAAAGTTGGTGCGCGAAGCTTGTGGCTGAAGCACAGAACCAATCATGTATAGGACCCACCACGAACAACACTGGATCTGTTCAGCCTCGCCGCTGTGAATTTCGCAGTAGCAACATATCAATTGCGACGACGAATTTATTCTACCACAGCGGAAGCGCAAAAACCTCTGTTGAAACACTCTGCGTCGACCGTATCAGGCTGATAAGACGTCGGGTATAACTTGACAGTGCGATCGCCAGTGCGACATAAGCCATCTGCTTTGGCTCATCATGGCATATAATCCATATGGAAGTGAGTTGAACTCCCAAGTCAATGCCTGATTCTGTACTGACCCCCCATCTCAAGACAACCTGTATGGAGCCCCTCCAACCTACGGAGGGTTCCCTGGCTCCAACAATTCAGCTCCAGGCATGGCCCCTCCACCCGGTCTAGGTACTTTCTCTCACCTTGATTCTCATGATGTCCATCTAACAGTCCTAGGGCCTCCTCCAGGCATGTCTCCTGCTCCGGGAATGGCACCCCCGGGTGTTCAGCAGTCTAACGCCACCCAAGCTAATCGTCCAAGCGGCCTCCCCCCCAACTTCCAAGCGCCGACCAATATGCCCAACATCAACTTCAACGCTCCCGTGATTCGACTCGGAACCTCGCAAGGCAAGCCCAATGTGCCTGTCGCAGGCGGTAGGGGAGAAAGCATGCACGGTTCGGGTGGCGGACGATCTGGACTAGGAATGGAGAGAGGCGACCAGGGCCGAGGACCTCGAGAGGCCCCCCAGATTCTCATGCCCCCATCTAGCGAGGAGAAACTGCGAACGATTTTCATACATCAGATTCCCGAAGGTGTGGGTGGCGACGAGGGTATGGAGCGGTTGCTGGATGCGGTGGGAAGGTTGCGAAAATGGGATTCTATGGCCAGCGTAACAGATGATCACAAAGGCGTCAAGTTCGGATTCGCGCTCTTCGACGATCCAGAGTCTTTGTCTACTGCTATCAAGCTATTGCATGAGCAGGAAGTCGAGGTACCAGCAAAACGCCAGCAGGCATCTGGGGACGCCCCCCAGGACGACACGTTTGAGGGAATCGAAAAGGCAAAACTTCAGGTATCCGTGGACGAAAGCTCGCTCAAGTATATCGAATCACTCGAAGAGGGCCGAGACGACTCAGAGTCAGCACAGCAGCTCGAGGCAGCCAGGACAGCGATGAAGGCGGTCATTCGTGATATGTTTTACCCCAAAACCAACACAGCAGCCGAGTCGAAGGACGCCACGATGGGAAATACCGAATCTAGCGAGAACGTCGAAGTGGTTAACATACCATTGGCGCAAGACGACGAGCTTGCAGATATTCCTGCCGAGATGCGAGAAGTCGTAGCTCAGGAGATCACAGCATTCCGGGACCGCAGCAACCGGCGAGATATGGAGAGATTGAAGCGGGAGGAAGAGATGGAGGAGCAGGAAAGGCAACGGAACGGGTCGGCTAGACGCTCACGACTCGACTCACCGCCTCCTGGCGCCAACAATATCCCTCTTGGTCCCAGAAGTAGTATAGCAAATGCGCCAGCAGGACCTAAGGGACAGAATGGCCGAGTTGCTTTTGTCAATGGAGGAATCTCCAACACCGAACACTCTATCTACCGAGAAGATGAGGATACAGACGCCAGCGACAACGAGCTGCATCGTCGTCAGCAGTCTAGGAAGCAGGCTGATGATGAAAAGGCATACTTGGAAGCTGAGCGAAAATGGAGTAACCGAGAACGGTCAAGACAAGCAGCTCTCGAACGTGAGCAGGAACGTGAGCGCGAGGATATGGAGTCTATTGAGCGAAGAAAACAAGAACAACTGGATAGGGAAAAGTCGTGGGACGATGAGAAGGAACTTGGCCGCAAGTCGCACCCGTACTATAGAGATCACAGTGGATGGGCTCGCAAGAGAGCTCTCGAACGGGCAGAGGAAGAATCAAGGGATGAATCCGACAGAAGGGCAGAGCAAGACGAGCAGCGTCGGGAGCATGCCGAGATGGAGAAAGCACGCGGCATGGCAGACTCATTCCTCGACAAGCAGGCCCACGACATGGAGCAGCGACAGACTCCCACAGCGCCAACCCCCCAGCCGTTCAAGCTCTCCCTCGGCGCTGCGGCTCAGAAGGCCCAGGCGTCAAGAGCAGCTCCCCAACGGCGAACAATCGCAGAGGTGGAAGGACTTCTGGACGACGAGGAAGCGGACGCATCCACGAAGCGGCAGCTTGTTCCTATTCAGTTCGAGCCTGCTTCCGCGACAGCCGGTATGACGGAGGAGGAAATCTCGCAAGCCGTGCGAGCTTTGGCGCAGGAGATCCCCTCGGACAAGGATGGCCTTTGGAGCTGGCAAGTCAAGTGGGAGTTCATGGACGACGGCATCGTGCGGGACAAGCTACGACCGTTTGTGGAGAAGAAGATTGTCGAGTACCTCGGTGTTCAGGAGGAGATGCTCGTTGAGACGGTAGAGGAGCACCTGAGAGCACACGGAACAGCTGCTGCTCTAGCCGAGGAGCTCGAAGGGGTAAGTTTTTGTCGTTTTATTATTGATCAGAACCATGACTAACGAAACTACAGGCGCTGGACGACGAAGCAGAGGACTTGGTCAAGAAGCTCTGGCGTATGGTCATCTTCTTTACCGAAAGCGAAAAGAGAGGCCTACCTGCTTAAGTAAAGCAAGGTTGAAAAAAGGACGCTTATGTGTGTATGGGGTATTGGACAATTGTCTTTTTTTCAAAAATGTACAGTACACAATCTGATGTCAGGAGGGAGGTTTTAAGTCTGGGGGTTGTAATGCCTTTTTTTCCCTTTTTTCTTCTTTTTTTTCTTTTGCATTTGATCCGCATGGAGGGCGGGAAACTTTTGTTTCAAAAGGCGTTGTTACTACGTATTCCATTCTAAATAAAGGTAGATATAAATATGAGAAACCCAAGGTCAAACGTGTAATTTGATCTCCTTTGTTGACGTTATGCGGAGATTGTTAATACTGGTTTATTTATTTAGGAGAGCGCTCCCGAGATGCCGAGGTTCCCCACGTTCGCGAAACCTGGGGTAGGTAGAGCTAGTTGTACAATATCATTTATAAGTGTCTCTTCTTCTTTACTTGAATAATAAATCTTAGTTCATTTCATTGATTCAATTGATGATATTGCACTTGCAAAATTAACACATCTTCATCCATCATGTCATTCTCCTCCTCTCCCCCCTCCGTCCCCGACGTCATCGTCTCATCTCCATCCCCTCACATCCTCCTCATCACCCTTAACCGTCCCCAGCAACTCAACGCCATCCGTCGCCAGATGCATCACGATCTCAGCAAATTATGGGAGTGGTACGACGCCGAACCATCGCTCCGCTGCGCCGTCATTACTGGTAGCGGAAGAGCGTTCTGCGCAGGGGCTGATCTGAAAGAGTGGAATGAAAAGAATAAAGCTAGTGAGCTCGACAGTGGGAATTGGATGGATAATGGGTTTGGAGGACTGAGTAATAGAAGAGGGAAGAAACCTGTCATAGCTGCTGTTAATGGCCTTTGTTTCGGTGGAGGAATGGAAATGGTTCTCAACGTCGACATCATCATCGCCAGCGACACAGCCAAATTCGGTCTTCCAGAAGTAAAGCGCGGCGTAGTCGCCATAGCCGGCGCCCTCCCCCGTCTAATTCGCACCGTCGGCCGTCAACGCGCCTCTGAAATCGCGCTTCTCGGCCGCCCATACCCAGCATCCCAGCTTCAAGACTGGGGTATCGTCAACGCCGTCGTTCCCGCTTCAGAGGTCGTCGACGAGGCTCTACGATGGGCGACAGAGATGGCGGACAATTCACCTGATTCTGTAATTGTCTCGCGTGAAGGGCTGATGGGAGGTTGGGATGCTGAGGATCCAAAGGTTAGTACAAAGAGGGTCGATGGGGGGATATATAGGGGTTTGGATGGTGGGGAGAATATGAAGGAGGGGGTGATGAGTTTTGTAGAGAAGAGAAAGGCGGTTTGGAAGAATAGTAAGCTGTAGGATGGATGGTAGAGATAGTTTCAAGATATTAACATGCCTCGTACACAGAGTGCCACCAACGTCGACGGCTGATATTACACCGTACTGTGTCCCGGCCACAACCTACTCTGTACGATGTTTTGAAAGAGACGCCCCATTCGAACTGGCATGTTGCTTTTTGTCCGATGATCACTTTTGAGACGATTGCAAGGGGGGACAATGTCTGTCTGAGATATGATTATGCTATGGGCAGATTATGACTCAGCTGACCATCATCATCTCTAGCTTCGGCAGTTGTGGGTGATAATATTGGTTAGCTTGATTAGCGATGAAAATTAAATTATCTTCTTGATTTGCAGAATCGATTGGCAAAGGTATGCAGGAAACCCCAAGCCAACCTATCCGATCTCACCACAACTCGCCCACGACAGTGCAAGATCTTCCGATCTGCAATTTGAGGCTGGGCTTTCAGACAGCCACTAACGCGTTGGCTTGACCTCATTCGGCTCACACAAGTGAGACAATTGCCTACGGCCCGCAATGCGGAAATCCCCTAGCCCGCGTCTTTGTGAATACCAGAGTATTCCCAGACTGGTTGATCGATTGATGCGGACCCATGGTTGAGACGGTAATTAACGAATGGCCAAGTATGGTATTGGTGTGGTTGAAGGGATAAATATTGACTGATCATCTTCCTGCTAGGAATATGGTCGCAAGGGCGCCTTTGTCCATGTTTTGGACATTATCGAATAGGTGTCTGTGTATGCTTGAGTTATCCGTATATAATGGCCGAGTTTCCAATCTGTTGTGTCTGGTGAAGGCTTTTGTTGATCGTCGATAATCACCCACCTTCAACTTTTCCTACCCCCACCTGCCCGTAGCCATTCAGTTACACATTCAACAAACAGTCCGACGGCATTGGACCGGCCAACTGTGTTACGATGGGTACGCAACACCTTGCACCAAGCTCTGCCCAGAATGAATACTTCAAAACCCCCACAGATCCACCTGGGGATCATCAGAGTCAACCAACGACGCCCATCATGGGACCTGTGGTTCCAGGTTTAGAGCTTGGGCGGAAGCCTCGCAAGCTTGTCCTTTGCTTTGATGGCACGGGGAACAAGTTCCATGGCGACGACAGCGATAGCAACATCCTTAAGATCTTTCGAATGCTTGACCGGACAGCTGATGATCAGTACCACTACTATCAACGTGAGCAATTACTTCCTGTAAACATCCACAACTGACCGTGCTTAGCTGGCATCGGAACCTATGTCGTTTCTGGCTCGCTCACACACAGCGGCGTGCGCGCTCGCTTCAATTCTTGGTATCAAAAGGCCAAAGATTCCGCTATAGGTTCTTCGTTCGATCAGCATGTTGTAGGAGGATACCGCTTTCTCATGCGCTTCTACAACCCAGGCGACCACATTTACATGTTTGGCTTCAGCCGAGGCGCCTACATTGCTCGTTTCCTCGCAGAGATGCTCGACTACATTGGTCTTTTATCCCATGGGAACGAGGAGATGGTCAGATTTGCCTGGAAAGCCTTTGCACAATGGCAGGGTCGCGACCAGGCCTCAGGCGAGGGCGACGAAGCTGAAAAGACGCGGGCCAAGAGAGAAGAGATGTTTCGATTCATGAAAGGGTTCCGCGAGACCTTCTCTAGACCAGTCGGACGCATCCGATTCCTTGGACTGTTTGACACCGTCAACTCGGTCCCCCACTTTGAAACGGCTTGGATGGGACGCAGCAAGTTCCCTTATACTGCGAGAAGTAGCGCCAAAGTAATTCGACATGCGGTCAGTATCGACGAAAGACGAGCCAAGTTCCGCCAGGACTTGATGTATCAAGACCTGCCACAGCGACAAAAGAAGGAGCATCGACATTTCGGCGAATTCCTTCATGAAATGCGAGATGGGAAGCCTGAAAGAGGAAGACACCCTGACCACCTATCTCCAAACGACAAGCCTCAGAAGAGTAAGAGTGGTCCCAAACACGCTCCGTACCGAGCCCGATCCAAGTCGTGCCAAAGAGCTCGCTCAGGACAGCGAGGTGATGCTGAAACCTCGTCCAACCTCTCTGGGCTGCCTCTCTCTGATGTCGATGATTTTGAAATGGATGAGACTGGTCAAGATATCGACGAAGTTTGGTTTGCAGGAGGACATGCTGATGTTGGCGGAGGCTGGGAGATGCTCGAGGACAGCAAAAGCAGCAGCCATATTCCACTTGCTTGGATGGTCAAGCAGGCTCAAAAAGCCGGTCTTCCCTTTGACGCCGATAAGCTGGTCGAGATGGGATGTTGCGCTGGCTCACTGCTAGAGGCCAACGACAAGACCATCGCACAGCAGGCTCCTGAGATTCCTGCTCTTAGAGTAATGAGTGGAAGCGAGGGACCGAGCCGAGAACCCACGATGCCCATGGACGAAAAGCCAGAGGCGGGCCATCCACACGGGTGCTTCGACAACCTCATGCGCGGGGCGTCTACTGCTCGAATTCACGATTCCCTCTGCTACGGCCAGGGACTTGGCTCTATCGCAGTCACAGCGTGGAAGCTCATGGAGTATCTTCCATTCCGCAGGATGGACCTCCGACCAGACGGATCATGGGCGCCCATCCGATGGCCTCTACCATGCGGCGAGGTACGAGACATTCCCGATACTGTGCGGGTACATGGAAGTGTGATACATCGTATGAAGACGGACGAAAGCTATCGCCCGGGGAATCTGATCATCGGTGGTGGTGGTCGAGGCATTAAGATTGCATCCTCGGAACATGGTATTGGAGAATGGGAGTGTGTTGACGAGCCAGGTGATCCTGTTGGCGAAGTTTGGGTGAAGAAGAAGAGGGACGATCGACTTCGAGATTGAGTTGGTGACTATGGCCGATGTTTTATGTTTTTCTTCTTTTGTTCGGAATAATAATAATAATAATAATAACATCAATTATCAATTTGCTATGAGATTTTCAACTGAAACAAATGAGGCTGTTGTTTAAAGAGATCGTCTTGTTCTAAGTGGTAAATGGTTAACAAGGCAGCCATGGCCGCCCATGATAGAGTGTAAAGCGTCACGTGAAGCGGCGATTCGAAATCCGAGGACACGACAAGAAGATCTAATCCCATCTAACCAACTTCACACTTCGACATACAAAATTCCTCCCGAGACCTCCGATCAAAAGTCTATGCGATGCACCAAAACTCCTAGACTTTCCAACAAAGCCGATTATTTCGGCGTCCATCCCTCATCATGCCTCTCGTTCTCGCCCTTGGCGTCTACCATAATGGCATCCCAGAGCCAGTCCGTCGGTATGGTCGCGAGATAATCTACACCATCCTGATCCTCACCTTCCTCACCCTTTTGAAAATCTACACATCCGGCCGAAAGAACCCGACCGAAAAGAACCTTCACGGAAAAGTCGTCCTCATGACTGGCGGAACGTCCGGCATTGGCGCACAAACGGCTCTACAACTCGCCCAACGTGGCGCTCAGCTATGTCTGCTCACCCAGGCCCCGGCGTCCGACCCTTTTCTCGTCGAGTACATCCAGGACCTGCGACAAAAGACGAATAACCAGATGATCTACACTGAGCAGGTCGATCTGTCGAGTTTTCACAGCATCAGAACTTTTGCTACCAAGTGGATCGACAATGCGCCCCCTCGAAGACTAGACATGCTGATTCTATGCGCCGCGACCCTTACGCCCCCCGGTGGAAAGAGAAAGGAGTCGGAAGAAGGCGTGGAGGAGACGTGGATGGTCAACTACTTGGCAAACTTCCATCTTTTGGGTATACTAAGTCCTGCGCTTCGAGCCCAGCCCATCGATCGAGACGTCCGAGTCATTATTCCTACCTGCTCCTCCTACATTGGATCACCGTCGCTCAAGAAGGAAATATCGAGTGACAACTGGTCTCCCGGAACAGCCTACGCACGTAGCAAGCTTGCCCTCAACGTCTTCGGCCAGGCCTTCCAGAAGCACCTCGATTCCTACAAGCGTCCGGACAACTTTCCCTGCAACACCCGCGTAATCTTTGTTGACCCGGGCCTCTCCCGGACACCCAGCACTCGACGCTGGCTAACGCGTGGCTCTCTTTGGGGTCTCGTCGTCTACATGGCCACCTATATCGCCCCCTGGTTCTTGCTCAAATCCCCACACATGGCCTCCCAATCCATCCTCTACGCCGCCATGGAAGGCGAGTACGGCCGTGGACAAGGCGGCAGATTTATCAAGGAGTGCATGGAAGTTGACTTTGCGCGTCGAGAGGTCAAGGACGAAGAGGTGGCCAAGAAGCTGTGGGAAGAGAGTGATAAACTTATCGAGGAGGTGGAAATGAAGCAGGCTAAGAAGAGGGCTGCCAAGAAGGCGGCTGAGGAAAAGACGAAGAAGGATAAGAAGGAAAAGGAGCAAAAGGAGGATGTTCAGGGCTTGGTGGACGCTATCAAAAAGGGCAAAGAGAGGGAAAAGGAGAAGCAAAAGACGAAAAAGACGAAAAAGAACAAGTCAAAATAGGGGCGGCTTATAAAATACGGTTATGACTGGGTTAGAGGGCTATAGACAGGCGAATGTATTTTTGAGCTAATGATAAATCTAAATCTACCCCTTTTCTATGATATCTTGTCTCTTGTCCTTCACTCCCCTCAGTCGTGTATGGTTTGTAATGGGCTTCAACTCACCCCGGCACCGATCCCCATGCCTGTATTGACTTACAAGCATCACCCACGTTACATCTAGTAAAACGGATGCTGCTGCTGCTGCTGTTGCCCTCCCAGAAACTCAAACTGACCCATCGTATCAAACAGCCCCGAAAAGAAAATACCACCCAGATCCGTCTCTGAGTCTAGCTCCTGCAACATACTTGTCGCCCACCCTTCGTCACTCTCGCTCGTCACTTGGAGACCAGGCATCGCAATACCTGACTCTGCGAAAGATGAAGGCGCAATGCCAGGATGGAAGTTACTCGGCAGGGAGACGGACGAGCTGAAAATGCTGCCGACTTCAGAAGAGTCATTGGCCTGCACCGCACGCTTTAAGTACCATTCCTCGATGCGGCGTGATCTTCTGATCAGGTTTTGAAACCCATCCTCTTCATCGTCTGGGCCAGATACTGAAGTGGCCTCCATCCGGAGGACGATCTGACGAAGGGTATGAGGCATGTCAAGAATGCGACGCAGATGACCAGCCGTCTGACAAATCTCCGGCTGGGCAGCCACGAGATCTAGCCGCACAGCCAGCGAAGCAGCAGAGTACAGCGTCACCCAGCCCAGATTCGGCATGGCGCCCTCTTCACCCGGTTGAAGAACGAGAACGACGTTAATGAGGGCCTTGGCGGCTGACATGCTCTGGGATAGCCAGTCGAGAAGACAGTTCTGGTCGGCGGGTGTGAGCGGGGATTGAATGCTGTTGATACCGAGAGATATAGTGTTGGATGTTGGCTGGCAGATGAGAAGTTCGAGAACGTGGTACTGTAAAAGTATAGTTGCTGGCAGAGTTAGGTTTGTTGCGATGAGTATAGTAGGAAAAGCAACTTACGGCTTTCACTTAAGGGAAAAGGAAGTGATTGCTTGGTGTTTATGTATCTCTGCTTGATCCTGTGTAGTTCCTCTGGTAGTTTACGGTGACTCTGCGGTCCAGTCAAAATAGAAACAGCTTCATCGACCTCCCCTGTGAGTTTCTGGAGGTAGATGATAAACGATAGATGTTTATCAGTCGGCAAGCTACTTCGCGTTGATAGTCGCCGACAGCACTCAAGAATAAAAGGGGTGTATTTGAAGTGAAGAGACTTTTGAAGTAGAACAGATGAACTGCCCCATGTTAGCATGTTTTCCTCAAGTGGAAGAATCACGAGATGTACCAGGATGACAAGTAATAAGCCCCAGCCAAAGCTCTCATCTCATCATGACTCATGGTCTCGCTGAGTTTGTCATTATCCCTGTTCAATCTCCAAAGACTCGCTATTCGGGATCTGTCGAGTCTCAGATCGGATACAATACTGTTCGCCAGCGAGAGGTGCTGTGAGTATCTCATAGTGTGCTGCTGATAATGTGCCCTGGAGCGAGATTTAGTTAAAACTATTGAGAGGATGTTTCCTGATGGGTGTTCATACCATGCTAAATGTACAAGCAGACCCTGCAACAGCTCAAGAGTCGCAAACCTCCCCTCTATTATCCTCGCTGCCAGGATCTCATTGAACAGCTCACACAGCGTCCTCTGCAGCTTCGGATCCTGATGACTCGCCGCTGATAGAATAGCAACGCACAGCGAAGGCTTCTCACAAGCGACATGATGAGAAGTATCTGTAGACGGTACCACCACAAAGGGGAAGTAGTGAAACATTTTGTTTCTGTAAAGATCCAGCAACTCCTGACCTTTCTCCAGGGATAATATCCCGCGAGTGAAAGGGTTGATGGACGCATCTGCGTCAATAACAACCCGCGCATCAGTGGATGGGACGGCAGAGATGGATAGTGACCGGGAGGTTCCTCTTGGACTGGTCGCCAGTCTTTTAGACGGTCTGGAAGTGGTCAGTTCCATGATAAAAGCTGAGCGCAAAGACGGACTCTTTTACATACCCTGCCTGTGCGGCTCTTTTACGTCGTGAAGGGTTGAAGACACATGCCTTTCCTAGACGTAGACATCTGTCACACTTTCCCGACTCCTGTGACCTTTCGCACTTGATCTTGGCTTGGAAACAGGTCTGGCAGGTTTTGAGTAACAGTGTTGACGAGTCACGCTGTGTTGAAGCCATGATTAGGACGTCCTCGTTTTTTGTGTTTACTGAATCAAGTCGAAGTCTTTTCAGAACATGATTGTTCTCAGAGTCTTCATCCTGCCCTCTCTGTTTGATGGGAAATCGACTTGCGTGTCTTTGGGGCTGTGGGAGGTAAGCCGACTATGACAATAGCCGGTCATTAGAAGGGATCGTGGCTGATGGGGGATAGAGTCGGGTGACAGGTTAGGTCTTATTTACAGGGCTGGTTCAGTGGTAGGGCTGGAAGAGATGGCGGGTAAGTTTGATCTTAAGCCATTCTACAACTGGAGACATAATTCTATTAACGTAGAGCTGAGGTTGTTCAATGTAAGTAATTGAGACATGAGGCCCTTCTTCACTATTCCTACTTGGGTGAGTCTTTGTTCATAAGATAATTCACGATATTGTCCACCTCAGAGTAAATAGCACCAGTCAACTCTATTCCATTCAAGGTAGCTTAGTCATGCAGGGAGCATCCATCGTCATTCTAAACCAAATGCCGTAATAACTGTCACCCACCGGAGCCTCGGCCGAGCACGTGGAGATGTTCCCCAAGTCTGGAGAAGATAACTAAGTGGGAAAGATGCCATGTTCTCATAATCCTTTCCTTTTTAAGAACAATATTTCAAAAATGATATAGAAAAGATTCTTATAAAATTCTCCAGCGTCTGCATTTCATCATTCCTCCACATACGACCTCAAGCAATGCGTCCGCCCTCACTCAACATGCACGCAACACAGCCCCAGTCAGTTACGTCGCCCAAGCTGCTCGTCCACTGTCCCTCCACACGTCATCCGGCATTTTTCACAGAACGACTTCGAAGGGCTCCTGTTGATGTTGCACCTGGCTCTCTTGAGAGTCCGGTGACGCATGGATATGTTTATCAGGAGAGTGAGAAGAGGAGACCGAAGCTGTGACTTTCTCGAGCAGTTTTCCGAAATGCCGACGAAACGCGGGGAATGTTGGCATTCTTGACTCCGTCTTAAAACTGGGGATCTGGGGGGGATATGTGAAGAGCTTTGGAGCGAATTTATGGTGGATTTGAGAGCTATTTTCTTTGCGGAAATGTTTATAACCCAGCAATATACCCAACTGCTGCCATGGCATTCATGTCTCGGGCATATACGAAGATACGCTAGAGGATTTGGGAACTGAGTAAACAAATGAAGGAATCATAAGCCAAGATGGACAGCAAGCTTAATGATTTGGGTATCGATACTGGATTGAATGTAGAAAGAAAACGTCGGGATAATACAACTTTGCCCGATTGATCGTTTGCGCCTAGTCCCGCCATACGAATACAATGTAGGAAAACAAAAGAACGTCTCAGCGCTTCGACAAGCTCATGCTATGCTTTTGTCCGTCACCGAGCGGCCCTCCAAGAAAACACAAGAGCATTATGTCTGTTGGTTCTTGATGGCGATAAAGATGGCCATGATGATGAGAAAGAAAACCAGTCCCAGCAGTCCCATCAACTTGACATTCTTCCACCACATCTTGCGCTTCAGTCCACGGCTGCGAACCCGGAATTCCCGAGCGCTGCTTCCAAGTCTATCAGTCTTGTCGACTAGTAGGTCAAGACGTTCGCCACGCTCGAGCAAGCTGTCGATGTTCTTGGTCATGATGCCTCGGACATCATCAATCTCGCGCTTGGCGTTTCCGATCGCATCATCTCGACCACCGCTCGTGGTACCGTACTCGACCATCAGGCCTTTCAGCTCCGAGTTGAAGGAAGCAGCGCCGTAGTTGGGGAGGTCGGAAAAGTCGCTGCTCTCGGGGAACTGCTGGAAGAAGCGCTTTCGGATCTCGAAGAGATAGCCGAACGGTACGCGGCGGCCGAGAGAAGAGTCGGCAATCACCAGAAACGTTAATCCCCCGGCCGAGGGAGAGCTGGGATGTTCAGATGGTGACTCGGCGACATAGTGAATCTGGTGTTGGCCATGGGTGTAGGTCAGTTTCTGCGGGCTGTTGTGCTCAATCTTGGGAAGGATCAGCGAGGCGAGAGATGAGGTCTGCGAGGAAGCCGAGGTTGTGCATTCCGAGAGAATCGTGGTGTTGTGAGCGATACAGGAGCTATACGGATGTTAGCATATTTGCGACCAGTAGAGCGTCGAGAACATCGTTACGATGAACGGCGCAGAAGACTGACTAGAGAAGAGGAGTCACTGGAGTCGATGAGGACGCCATGATTGCGAAGAAGTTTTGGGCAAGTTTCTGTCAAGGAACTGAGAGAAAATATGAATTCTCTAAAAGTGAGACTGTATCTTTGGTGATGTAGTCCGAAGCAAAGGAAAGCTTGAAGCGCAAGCGAGAGATGTTGATGATAACTTGGATGCACAATGACGCTCAGCGAACCATCAACACTCAAGCGTCATCAGCTTCGAGCCCCACTTGGTAGATTCGCTCTAGATTGTGTCAGGGGCCAGCGGCAGAATAATAGTCCGGACATTGGAAATTTTGAGACTTCCTCTACTCATGATGGCAAATTGGCCAGACTTCTCATGACGCATTGAGATCATAATTCTAACTCTCTGCCTTCATTCGTGTGTGTTTTCTTTTCTCAAGAGAGAGCATGTTTTGCTCGCTCGATAATTGTTCGTCATGAGATTCTTGCTCCGGCCAGGGGCTATCCGAGTTCCCCTTCAGCTGATATCGCGACGAACACTTTCAACAACTCCTCGATTTTACCGTGGTCCAAAGAACAGCAATGGAGACAAGTCAGCAACTCAGGATGGCCGACCGTCACTTAATGAGTCGAGAAAAAAGGGAAAGCCTGCTGAGAAGACCCGGGCGACATCTGTACGTAATTCCAGTTTCCCAAATTGACAGACCCATGAGGCTCATCTTCGCAGGTAAGCCAAGGACATGACCCCAAGTCACGATTACGCCTCGACTTTAGCAAAAAGTACTCTGGCCGCCATGGCATGTTTCGATCAACAGTCTTGATGCGCTTCCAAGAAGTCCTCAAGCGATTTACTGCATCGGATGTGTCTGTAGCTGGTGTTGGTGAGGATGAGTTAAATCGACAGGCATCCCTTTTCATGGACGTCCTTGATCGAGCTTTTGTTCTGGCAGAACAGAACGTTACCCGACGAGACCGAAACCCTCTTTTCTGGAACTTGCGCGATGCCTTCATCCTCAAGGATCTCAAAGGTCTCACCAACGAACTTCAGTATTCGTTCCAATCTTTTCTCATCCGTCAGCGATTCTCAAAGGGCCTTGAAGAAAGCCACAAGCGTCTTCTTGACTTCCGGTTTCCCCAGGAGTGGTTCCCTGCTACTCGCGCCGTTCAACGAACTATCCATGTTCACGTCGGACCTACGAACTCGGGAAAGACGTACAGAGCCCTCCAGGCCCTGGAAAACTCCAAGCGAGGAGTGTACGCCGGTCCTCTGCGTCTCTTGGCCAACGAAGTTTATCAGCGTCTATCTGCAAAAGGTCGCCCCTGCGCTTTGGTCACTGGAGAAGAGGTTCGACTACCAGAAAACACTGATACTTATTTCACGAGCTGCACGGTGGAGATGATTCCTGTCAATGAGCCCTTTGACGTCGCTGTCATTGATGAGATTCAGATGATTGGTGATGCTGACCGTGGCACTGCCTGGACAACTGCCCTTCTTGGTGTTCAGGCCAAGGAGGTCCATGTATGTGGTGAAGAGCGTACTGTCAAATTGCTTGAATCTCTGTGCGCGAGCATTGGAGACAAGTGTATTGTCCACAGATACGAACGACTCAGCCCTCTCGCAGCTATGGACGATGCCATCAACGGCGACTATAATAATCTTGAAAAGGGAGATGCTGTTGTTGCCTTTAGTCGACTTAACCTCCACGCCTTGAAGCGAACAATCGAGAAACACACTGGACGACGATGCGCCATCATCTACGGCTCGCTGCCTCCCGAAGTTCGCGTCCAACAAGCTGCCCTGTTCAACGACCCCAACAACGACTACGACTTCATCGTCGCTAGTGACGCTATTGGCATGGGTCTCAATCTCGAAATCCGACGTGTTATCCTCGAATCAGTCACCAAGTTCGACGGTAGCCAGAACAGATTGCTCACTTATCCTGAGCTAAAACAGATTGGTGGTCGTGCGGGACGGTATCGTACCGCTCGCGATGCCACACAGACTGCCGATAAAGCGGCCGTGGAAGAGCAGAAAATAGGATACGTCACGACAATGGATCGCCAGGATTTGAGATCCGTGCACCGGGCTTTCGATGCCAAGGTTGATGATATTACGGCAGCCTATGTCTCTCCCCCCACGGCTGTGATTGAGCGCTTTTCTACCTACTTTCCTAAAGACACCCCTTTATCGTTCATCTTGATGCGTATTCGAGAGCTTGCAACTGTAGGACAAAGCTACAAGTTGGGTATTTCGACGGATATGCTTGAGCTGGCCGATATCATTCAAGATTTCCCTTTGAGCATTTACGACAGGCTTACTATCTGCCATCTGCCTATTACAATCCGTGCCGAAGGATCTCGTCAAGTCCTCCGAGCTCTCGCCAACATTGTTGCAACCAACTCCAACGGAGATTTGCTCAACATCAAGGAGATCAACTTGGAGCTTCTAGACACCAATTTCAAAGACTTTGACGGATCACCGCAGGACTATCTATACAAGCTGGAATCGCTTCACGTTGCCATCAACGCATACGTATGGCTTTCGTACCGTTACAGTGGCATGTTCCGCAGCCAGGAACTTGCCTTCCACGTTCGATCACTCGTCGAGCAACGCCTTGTCGAGTCACTAGAGAGAATGGACTTTACCGATACCGATCTCATCAGCAAGCGAGCCAGTAAGCGACAGCAGGCTCAGTCCCGTGTCATGGACCGCAATGCGCTAGGAGAGGGTGACATGGAGGACGTTGAGCAGGAGACAGATGATCCTCCGATCGACGATGAGCCAAGGGGAGGGTGGAAGCCAGAGGAGGCGACTGCTGCTCACGCTGCAGGGCCTTTGAAATCTTGATCTTGTACAATATGTTTGGAAGTGTAGGACATCAGGCATGCTTGGCGTTTGGATGAAATCAGCAACGTATATAGACGCGGATGTTGGGTATTCTGTAAGTAATTGTAAAACACTGTATTAAGAATTTGTATTATAGAAAAGAGGAAACCAAGTATACCACGAGTTTAATACCTCAACATACCATACAATTGTTGCAGTTCTCTTGTTTCCTCTTTGATGGTGTTTGACGAGATGTACTTTTTCTCTTTACGCGTTTCGAGGGTTTCACTCTTCTGAGAGCGCACATTAATTTACAGGGGTCATGTCATCAACGTCACTCTAGCGCCCCCCCTGTAAGGTTGTTGGACCCTGCCCGTAGGCGCTTTGTTAGACCCAGCTGATAGCGCACCCCGCCACGCCACACATGGAGGAGGGAAGAAGCTCCTATCTGGGTTGGACAACCAGGCACCTGCACCTTCACCTTTCTCCTACATCAACTTTTTGATATCTCGCTTCATTTGGGCATTTTCAACTTGTCGCATCAGCTTCCTCTTCTCTTCTGTCAGCTTTCTACTGCCCCCGTTTCTCTCCAAGTTCATCATCTTTCAACGCTATTTGAAACAATCATCTACTTTCTCTGGACCAGTGCAAGTTGCACAACCGCCCAACGTCATGGAGGCTCACCATGCTCGACATCCCCCCTCGAACAGCCATGCGATTCCGGCTGCTCCCTACTCTTTGCGAGCCCCCAGTCCCCCTTTCATTCATATTTCCGTCTCCCAAGGTCTTGACAATGGGCCCATCTCCATCACTCCCTCGTTTGAGAACATTGACCCGAGCACCCTGACACCCCGTGACCTCGAGATCGTCACTCAGAACAAGCTCCAGGTCGCAACCGATCGTGCTTTTGATTGGTCTTATGAACAGCGTCGCGAGGCCCAGCCTATTGTCGATTTTCTGTATCTCGGCCCAAACAGCGTTGTTCGCAACCATGACTATCTACAGCGCGAGGGTATCACCATGGTCTACGTTGCTCGTGATGCCCGCATGTCTGGCACGAAACTTGTTAGCGTTGAGAAAGCCGCCCAGAAGCTGAACGTCGATGTCAAGTATCTTGATATTGAAGGCACCGACCGAATGATTGGATCTTTCCAGGAAGCCATCCGAGTCATCAACGATCATTTGCTCACCAATTACCACAGCCAGGCTCAGGGGAAGATCCCCAACGGTGACCTCGTCGTCGAACCAACCACCTTCCGTCCTGGAAAGGTCCTCGTCACTTGTGAGAGCGGAAACGAACGTTCTGCTGCTGTTACTGCTGCCTACATCATGGCTGTGTTCGGCAAGGACATGACCTCATCCGTTCAGTTCATTTCCATCCAACGTTTCTGTTGTTGCTTTGACGAGGATATCAAGCGCAAGCTCCAGTCCTGGGAAGATATTCTGAAGGCCAGATCCCAAGTTGCCGCCATATCCCATGTCGGGCGTGCGAAACGACATTATGAGGATATGCAGTTAGGTGAGGACGCGGACATGACAGACGCGGACGCAACAGACGTTGGTCGTTTCGAGGGGCGGGAGAATTTTGTCCCCTTCCTGAATAGCGACTAGGAGCGTTATCGAGAACATAAAGAAACCGCCGACGAAATTGCTGATGAGAAGAAGAAGGAGGTGGAGGAGGAGCATGACGATGACGGTGACGATGATGATAGCGATAGCGATAGCGATAGCGATGACGATGACGAT